>JAJOOS010013495.1:0-17032 GCA_029582725.1 Solanum chiquidenum
TGACATGTATATATGATTAATAATATCATCAATTCTGTTAAGCATCAGTTTAGCATTCATAGTATTAAGCTTGCTTTGTGAGTAGATGAACTTAGTTTGTAGTACCATCATATTGTTTATATTGACTCAATGAACTTCGTGATGAGTTAAACTTGCTTGACATAAATTTTTATGTCTTACAAGCCATATGAAATATTTGAACTTTTCAAAAATGTGATGTTTCGAGACACTAATACTTCATCTGTCAATTGAAATTGTATTATCATCACAAAATTGTTCATATGCAAATTTGATATGTACTTTTTCATTACCTATTTCAATTCAAGTAATTTTATCAGCAAATACAACATTGTTTAAAAATAAAATGAATAAATTATTAATTATGTCGGATGGATTAAAGGAAAGAAACTACATAATCTAGATATCAATCCCATCCATACCACATAAAAAAAATATGAAAAATGTGATCTGATTAATATTAAGACTAATTAACTTTGTCGATGAGTGGTCCATAATTACACCACCAATCAAGCCAGCAAATTTTCGATTTCCCATTATCCGAACTCCATTTTACTCCCTTAAGCTAAAAATTAAGCTTTAGCTTTCAAAAATCCTTTCCAAAAATAATATGCATTATTCTTTACTCTTAGGTAATTAAGAGTCTATTTGGCATTGTTGTTGGAAAGATTATAATACTAATTTTCAATTTTTGTAAATATATTTTTAAAAAATCTAGGTGTTTGAATAATTAATAAATCTGTTTTTGAATAGAAGCAAAGCAGTTGTAAACTAAAATTTTCTACTTCTTAAAAATAAAAACAAAGCAGAAGAAGAAGATTATTTTTTTCAAGATCAAAATATCTCTGTCATATGTACATATTTACTAATATATCTATAACAATCTGTTCCCGTCGTTATAGAAAAGCCAACGGGGAAATATTTTGGGCCGGAAAACTTTTTTGTAGTAACTTGAAATTTTCCCAACCTAGTCCAGGTTTGGACGAAATCGGAGTTAGTAAGGTCTAGGTAAATATGATAACAATTGGGTGATTTAATTATGATTTTGATCACATGAATAGATAGCTAATACGTTAAGGAACCCATACGATTTTACGGAATTGAATTCGGGTGAGTAGAACTCCCAAAACTGATCTTAGCGTGAATAAGTATGTTCTGAGTGTCATGGGATGAAGGTGTGTTGTGAAATGGGGGTTTGAAACTCTTAATTCGATTAACCGTTTCCGTGCAAACCGTTGTAATGGGATTATTCCCGCCAGGGCGGGGCCGCCATAGCGGGACAATCGTGATTTAATTTAGAAATAAACCCCAAAAATATTTTATTCTGCACCTTTCGACTTTGAGAGCTAGGAGATGACCCCAAGCGAGTTCTTGACCATTTTTCACTATTTTTAAGGCTAAAGGTAAGGTTTTAACTCTCCGAATCCATTTTTCGATCCATAGAATGTAAATTCGTGGGTGATTATCAATAGGGGAGGGTTTTGATTTGGAAATTATGGTGGAAAAAACCCTAATCTGGGTATGGAGATCAAGGGTTTGATCTAGGGTTGATATTATTGATTAGAATCCGGGTAATTAAGTCTTGATTATTGATACTAGCATTATATTAATTGTTTGTAGACGAAGAACAAGCGGAAAGAGAAGAATCAAGTTTCTTAGGGGATTTCAAGCTTTGTTCGAGATAGGTGATGGTTGTGATTTCATGTTGTGTGATATATGTTTGTACTTGCTTCATTATAATGCATGTATGTATGCGAATGTAGCATTATTGATCACATTAATCGTGAATGAGGACAATTTAATAATTGAATGCCATGAATCATGACTTGATTGTATGATTATGAGAATGTACTTGTGATTGTGATTGTGGCTTATTGAATGGATCGGGTGTTACGTTCCGCCACACTAACTCGAATCGGTTGCCACGTACCGACATAAATATTGGAACGGGTGTCACGATCTGACACACTTACTGGGATCGAATGTCACGTACCGACATAAACATTAGAACGAGTGTCACGATCCAACACACTAACTGGGATCGGTTGCTACGTACCGACATAAATATTGGAACGGGTGTCACGATCCGACATACTACCTTGCATCGGGTACCACGTACCGGTACACTAACAGTTTGGGTATGGATTCCATGAGATGACCATTGAATTGGGTTCCGTGAGAGGATCATTGAATTGTGTTGTGTATCTACTTGTGATGATTACATTCATATCTAATGGTGATTGAGGTTGAAGGACTGTTTGTTGTTCTAAAATGATAACCAATGTGTATTATTGAGAACATGGAATGCTACACTGATCCTGAAAAGATAACTAATATTATATATGTTTGGTATATGCCTATTTTACAATATTGTGGTTATTTGCATGTGTTTCACTTATTGGGATAATTGTGTGATCCTACCAGTACATTGTGTTTGTGTACTGATACCGCACTTGCTTGTTCTTTGTTAAGTACATGGCATCTTCAGGCGGCTATTGATAGACTTCAGCTAGGTGACTATTGAGCGTGACCGGATTCAAGGGTGAGACACTTCTTTCAGGCTGCCATGAATCTCTCTTGTTTAAGTCCACTCTTTTCGGACTCAGACTATTTGTTCAGGGTGTTTGTTTAGTGTCGGGGCTGCCCCCCCTTCTTAGACTTATCGTTAGTAGAGTTTTGGTACAATAACTTTCAGGTTCTAAGGGTTAAGACTTCCGCATTAGTTTGGTTAGTTATTTGTTTAAACCTTTGGAGTTTATGGGAACTCCGTATTTCTTTTGGTCATTTAAACCTGCTTCCGTATCTTTAAATATTTAGTTTTCGTTAAGTTGCTTAGTCAGGTTGTAGTAATTGTTCTCCCACCGGAGGGTTAGTGTGGGTGCCAATCACGACAGTCTGGGTCGTGACAATATCCCTTATATTTATTTATTCTTATGGTGAACTTTTCGTATGTAGTGATTTAATTTGTAGAATGTTTTTAAATTTATTTTGCTTGATATCTTTAATTATATTTAAATCATCATGTAAATAATATATTAATAGTTTTTTATTCATATATAATATTGATTGAAATTTTGAATATGTACATTTTAATTTAATTAAATCTTTTATAATTGATGTTTAAAATAATTTCTTTTTATAAAATAAACTTAATATTAAAAGTGCATTGATACTTGTCTTTTTTCTTAATTTAATTAAATCTTTTATAATAGATATTTAAAATAATTTCTCTTTATAAAATAAACTTAATATTAAAAGTGCATTGATACTTGTTTTTTTTCTTAATTTGCCTCTCAAAACTACTTTTAAAAAAACAAAATTGCCTGCTTACCAAAAACATCTTTCTGAAAAAATATTTCTAAATAGTACTTTTATAAATAAACAATTTTTAGCATAAAAACCAAACAAGCTCTTAAATGGATAGAGATTCATTTTGGGATGTAGTTTTTATCGCATTAATCAAAAGGTTATTTGAGTTTGTTGCCATTTAAAAGACATATTCTGCGAGCATTGCAAGTTTAATTTCACTTTCTAAACCATCTTCTCTTTTTGTTCTTACAAATAGTACTGTCCCGTTTAACATTGTGTTCTTTATTTTATTTCTTTTTGTAAGAGAATTTTTTTAATTCGATTTGATATATTAGAAAAGATCGAATTAATATCCAAATAGACACACTCAATCTCTTATAAAAAACCCGATTTTTAGCTTTCATCAACCGAATATGAAGTGGTGTATAAATGAGAAATGACTTTAGCGCTCTTCGAGATCCTGATCGTGCCATTTAAAAATACATAGTTTGTTCTTTGTGAGTGAGTCGCTACAAAATGAATTATTTTGCCACAAACAAGGGGACAAAAATCAAAAGAAATCCTCCTATGGATTACAATATTTTTTATTTTGTGTGGGTAGAAATAGAGGCGGACCCACATTCATATGTGGGGTGCACGTGCATGCACCCGTTTACTTCAGAAAAAAATCATGTGTATATATGTATATCTATCTTGAGAAATTGGCAAAAACTAGAATATAGTTAGCAGTGCACCATTGAGGAGTATAAGATTTCCCTTGTGCTGCTGGTACAAGCTAAAGGAACTACTCGCAAACCAGGGAGCTAAAACCCTTTTTCTTTGTTTTTATTTTAAGTTTATTAATGCACTCGAAATCTTCAAATTCTGAATTCGCCTCAGGATAAAAAGTCACAAGTTAATAAGGGTTTGGTGTGGGCTCATAATCATGAAAATACCCCACAAAAGCTAGGAAAATGCTAGGAAAATGTGGCTGACCTAATCCATGAAACAAAGATCATGGCCTGTTTTTGGGCTTTCTTGAAGTTTCAACAGACATACTGGGCCTCATTTATTTATGCATGTGGGCCGGTTTTCTACCTCAGCCTCACTTCTCTCTTTTCCTTCCTTCACTCATGTGGTGGTGGCAAAAAATTACTATCGTCTCATTAAAATTTTCGGCTAAAAAATGTTCGGTGGTTATTTTCGATTAAATCCATAAAAAAAGAAAAAAAATTCAATGACTACTTCTAGCATTTCAATGGAAATTTATTTTTCACCATTGATTTTTCTAATAGTAATGTGATAACAAAAGAAACGAAAAAGTTACAAATTTGAACACTCATAACAAATCACTATAGTTGCTAGTGTATATATATATATATATATATATATATTATCGACTAGTCTTTTGATGGACGATTATACTATGTAAAGTTCCTCCAAAAGAAAACTTTGGACACTATTTTGTCTTCAGCCCAAAATTTGAAAAGTATTATTTTGCCCCTATCACCTTTCTTGTTCTTTTTCTAGTTTTCCTTTTTGTATTTCTATTAAATTAATAATTCATGTTCTGATTTTAGATTTGTTGGAGACAAAAATAAGATATCTGTCCTGTAGTAAATAGTCATCCTTATATCATTGCAGCAATGTCGGCTGAACAAGATATGCATGTGGCCAAAAATACAAGATTTTTTCGTATATAAAGTTGTTTTTCTTTAAAAAATAATCTTTTAAAATAAAGTAAAATAAATAAATAGTATATGGATATAAAATAGAGCAACTTTCACATATAGCAAACACAAAATTCATATTTGTATTTGCTATAGCAAAATTTGCATAATTTCACTCCATAACAAACATAAATATGTATATTTCGCTATACAAATACAAAAGAAAGCAGTTGTATAATCTGCTTTGGTATACATATACAAAAAGATCAATTGTACAAAGTGGGAGAGGCAAGTGAGCGAGCGAGATCTGGGAGAGGGGAGAGAGGGAAACGAAAATATATGTATATATACAATTTTCACGCATTTTATACATTTGCGTTTTTGTATAAAGTGAGAGAGGCGAGTGAGAGAGCAAGATCTGGGAGAGGGGAACAAAAATATATGTATATACACAATTTTCTCTCGCTTTATACAAACACAAACGCATTTTATACAATTTGCGTTTTTTGTAAAAAGTGAGAGAGGCGAGTGAGAGAGCGAGATATGGGAGAGTGGCGAGCGAGATCTGGAAGAGGGGAGAGAGGGGAACGGAAATATATGTATATATGTAATTTTCTCTCGCTTTATACAAACACAAACGCACTTTATACACTTGCGTTTGTATAAAATATGACAGAGGCCAGGGAGAGAACGAGAGTGGCGAGCGAGATTCACCAGAAGAGAGGTGAAATAACAACAGTTTGCTATGGGGTACAATTAAATCAAACTATATTTATACCATTTAATTTGAATTAATAATTTGCTATTATATACAATTTTCCCTATAAAATAAGGCAATTTTTTTACTCACTATTTTGACTTCTCTACAATTTAATAAAGCAACTTATTATACCATGCTAGTTATCACTATTCGTACTAAGTTACAATTTAATATTTATTATAGAGATTCATATGTAATTTTCTTTACGATGGCTTGATTTTATATGTATAATTTTTTTTTTAGTAATAATGTATTAAGACTTAAGTAGTAATAAAATTGCTTTGTGGTTTACTAACTTTTAAATAAAGTAGAAATAAAAGCACTAGCATGGATATAGAATAGGCTAAAATATAGAACAATTTCTTTAAATTTACAACTTTACATTAGCCGAATTTAAAAATTATTTATGGTCTCTCGGAAGTTATTATTATTCCTGTTATAAGAAATATAATTTAGACTTTTTTTTCATTTTTAGTAAATATTTGTAACAATTGATGTCCCTTACTATGTATCGATGTACGTATATATAATTCCACGTGTCATTTTTAAAAATAATAATCATGTAAATAAGAATAATAATTTGATAGATAATTATGTATTCATAAGCATTTTTAAGTAGTGAACTTAGTTTTATAAATAAGTAATTGTGCATTTGAATAAAAGTGTTGAAACTTCTGATAAGGAGTTTGTTTATTTGATAAACAAGTGCCAACAAATTTTTTTCTCTAAATTTTAGTAAATTGACAAAAATATCCCTCTTTTCAAACCAAAAAAATATAAATTTTTGAAACATCTTTATATGAAAAAGATGAATAACGACATGAAGTTGAGAGGAAGTTTCAAAATTTGTTTTGCACAAAGTATTTTGGGAATTAGAAAATATATTAGGATAAAACAATAAATACGATCAAATTATCGCTTGTAAACAAAATCATAATTAGCTTAAGCAACCAACTTATTACTTTTAACTGATTTTAACATATAAACAATTTATATGTTTACTAATACTAAATATATAAATAAATAAATAATATAATACTTGTCAATTTGACTTGACCAATAATTTGTAAACTTAATCAAGCACCCACCATATATTACACATAAAATAAAATATGAAATAGAATCAACTCTAGTTGGATTTCAGATGGAATTAACGAGGCAAACGTCTTTAGTACCTTTTTTAAATTAATTAAATCTAAGTTGTTTAGAATTAATCACATAAACTTCTTTTGGTAGTGCTTGCAGCAGCATGTCTCTTTCTTGATTGACTTTTGAAAATGCTCAAATAACACCAAAATCATTTAATAAAATTCATTGAAACTTATCCCTAATTAGATATCCATTTTTTCATATATATATTTTTTGGTGGCAAGGATACTCACTATATCCTTTAGGTGTGCACAATAATGTAAATACTTTTTGTGCGATAACGCATAAATTATCTCATTAAAGAGATCAATATATAGCATTAAATAAATTTTGTACAATGAATTTGACTTCAAAGAGCAAGCCTTGAAAAAATGACATGTAAAAAAGAATGGAGTAAAACAAAATATTTTTCATTTGCATCTCTAATTGTTTGTTTTCCCTCACAATATTGTAAAGTGAAGTTATGGCTTAATTCTGAAAAAATAAAAGAGCATTATTAGGAGACAAATGTGTTGAATAGCGTACACGTGATATGACTTTTTAAGCCTCAAGAAATTGTGGTCCAATTAAAAAGAGTCGGCTATATGTCATTTTCTACCTATACTATACCTACCAAAAAGAGAAAGAAAAAGAAAAAAATTGGAAATTTTAGGTCACATTCTACCTCTTTTTTTTTTTCCTTACTAGGGTTCCGTATTCATATTAAAGTTGGAATATTTTATATTCACACCATATAGGACTCTATTTGGGAAAGCGCTCCATATTAATAATTTTTCTATATTTGAATAGTTCAAATCTAAGACTTCTAATTAAGAGATAAGTAACCATATCTAATATATCATATCCTTTGATATGGAATCATGATATGAAATTATGAGATGAAATTGAAGTTTTGTTTGGACATGCGATATGAAATTTTTGTGTTATATATTTTTTCATAAACATAAGAATCGCATAAGTTGTAAAACTATCAAAATAGCCCAATTGTTTATTCAATCTTACCAAATAAACAAAAAATTATAAAATCGCATAATAAATTATTACAAAACTATTTGTTCTCCACTTAAGTAAGTGTTTCATCTAACATTAATTCATCAAACTTTAATTCAATAAAAAAAATGAACATAAATTGTAGTGTACTAATCTTTAATATAATCCTCCCACATAGTATAGACAGTTTCCTCATGTTGAACTTACATTTCTCGATCATGCGATCGAGAAGACGAACCAACATTGTTACTTTGAGTTGTAATAAATACAAAACGGTAGAAGTAATAAATTAAGTGTTGGAGTAAATGAAGAGAACAAATTTATTACTCGACAATCGGTTGGTGTGAGTTAAAGTGACTATATGTTTGTGAGAATAATAAATTTTATGTCGGTGAGAATAATAAATTTTAAAAAGTAATGATGTGATTATAAATTTTATTTACATATGAAATAAATGGTTTGGTAGATATAAATGTGGGGTTGTTTTAACAAAATATAAACTTGTGGATCAATTTTTGTATTAAAAGTATCTCAAATCATGATATGGAATTCCCATATATATCATTGTTTTTGGAGAATATGGAATCATGAGATGGAATCAGCTTAAAATCGCATGTCCAAACGCTGATTTCATATCATGATATGATAAGTTTTCTTGTTAAAAATAAGTGTTTTACATTGAGATTACCTTAAAAAGCATAGAATTACGCTTTGTTTGGATGGTTACGTATTATTTTATAATACATCGTATTGTTTTAATGAATACAATGTTTGCATAATTGTATCGTTCTCCGTCGTTACATAATGTCACACATCTCATAATTTGAATGATAAATCTATAAAAATAGGGTAAGAGATAGAGCTACTATGAAAAGGTAAGATAAAAGATTATACATTATTATTAAATACTCCTAATAAATAAATACAAGATAAGAAGAAAATATTAAGGTAATAACACGATCACACCAAATGATCGTTACATAAAATAAGTCTTTTTATCATTTAATAAAATTTAAGTAACAATTCAAATAAATGTTGAATCTAAATTAATAATACAATATGAGGATAGTAACCATCCAAACAAGGTGTTAGTACTTTACTATTGGAAGGCTATGTTTTCCACATTTTGATTGGAGGAAGTTATGTGAAGCATTAATATAGAACTACATACGTTTGGATATGAATATTCTATTGAAAGAAAAAAAAAAACTTTTATAGTAGGGAGCTATTAAAGGGGATTCACTTTGACGGTCTGTCACAATTCAGGTAAAAAATCTAGTATATTCTTAATGTAAAATGACTACAAATAGCCTATTTTTCTTCTAAAAAATTTCCATTAATTTTTTTTTCCTGTTCACTTTTATTTGTTATATTTGAATCTAACATATTTATTAAAAAAATAATGTTCGACATAACCGTTTTACCTCACTAATTCTATTAATTGATATTTAGTTTTGGATATTCTTAATAAAAATTTGGAGAATAAATAAATTGATGCTAAAAATAACATTAAAAAAATAATTATCTTTTCACGTAAAAAGTGACAAATAAAAGTATTTAAAAAAAAAAATACTAGCAAGTAAACAGAGGAAGTAATTGCTTTCAAAGAATATTTATTATTAAGGGGAAAATGGAAAGATTATACTCAATTATATTTTAATTTTCTAAAATGATAATTACTTTATTTGTCCCCTGTTTAACTTATCATATCTCTTGAGAAGCAATAAATAAAATGATAATTTTACTTTTATCTCTTCTAATTATTACAAATAATCAAATTAAATATTGAGAAATAAATAGTAATAATAATTGAAATAATAAGCGAAACTATCAGTAATAATTAAAGACTTGAATAGTAAAAAGAAAAGAGATTCTTGTTCGATCTCCTAAAACATTGATTTAATTTGCTTGTTAAACGGGGTTTTAACAAAGAGCACTTCTCTATTCAATATTAGTTGATCATTATATTAAAAATAATTATTTTGTAATAATTGATCATCTCATTAAATTAAGAAAGATTAATTAATTTTTTTATATTATTTTTACAAATTTTTAAAAAAGTGTTCACATTTATTTATAAAATTTTAAAAATAATAATTTAAGAATGAACTAATAAAATTATATTTTTATTATGATTTTTTAAATACAGTACAAAATAAAAAATAATCAACTAATATGAAACGAATGAAGTAATTTAAGAATGTAGCCTTATCCTCCTATCACGTGTTTAACCATCTAAGTCTTTTCATTTTGACATTTTTATCAATATATTTCAAATATCATTTTTTTTAAAAATAACGTTCAATTAACTAACATCAAATAAATTAAAACGACAAAAGTAATCATGACATGAAATAAATATATCATTAAAATTGCACGAAGTATTGCATGCATGAACATATGCAAATGAACATGTTTGCACATGGGGTGTACTTAATTGCTTAGACTTTGCAATCATAACTAACAATATATAAACATTTATGTGGGGAATATAAAGTGTTAAATGTGTGTTAGGTGATGGAAAGTACGCGTCATCACTTCAATGCCACACATATTTTCTGCTGTCAATTACTATCAAACTATGAGAAGAAGTGGGGTTATATGTATATTATGTCAAGGGGAAATGAATGATCAATTTACTTAAGCTACAAATGTGACATATTACCAAACAAGTAATATGACTGTTGGACCATTTTATTTATCGTCCTTACTAAAAATAGATGGATTTTATATTTATTTATTTTCAATATTAAAAATGTGACATAAACAATTAATGTTTTCTCTTTGGATCACTTCATTCGTCATTTTTATTAAAAATGAACGGTTTAGATTTTTTAATTTTATTATAATGACTTTATCCTTTTGAAAAAGTCCTCATAGGCTAAAGGCCAAACTTTTCCTTAAGAAGCCATCAATTCTTTGAAGATGATATTTATTTATTGCAGCTTTTTCAATCCTAGGACTATCTTTGATGAAAGTTTAAGCAATAAGGATCAAAAATAAAAAGTTAAGCTGAAATGATTTTTAATTCAAAAAAATAAAAAGTAAGGGTAGATCTATTTTTTTTAAAACTTATTTTAAGTTATTTTTATATTTGCATAACACTTCTAAAGTAAAAAACTGACTTAAAAGTAGATTTAACCAACTTTTAAGCCAAACCTCCAAACACCCCTTAGTGCTATGATGGCCAACGAGAAGAAAATCCATTTTCATGGATAAGCTATCAAATAAACTAATTACCACCCCTTTGTCGGTTAGCCAAATACGATATTAAAAATAAATATTCAATTTTAAAAAATAAGAGATAATTGCAAGAGATGCATATAACCTTTCGTGGCTTTAACTGAGCTCGATAGTAGACCTCTTGGATAATTTACTTCATGATCGATCCATCTATATATCCTGTTATTCCTTTTGAACACTCATGTTTCTCCCTCATGTATAATATATGGCAACAACCAATAAAATCTTATATATCTCCACCTTGCTGTTAAATAAATTTTATTTTAATAAAAAATAATTTTTCATTTTTGTCAATAAAAAAGGATATATATTAGCCATTTGTATAACAGTAATGCTATATGTAGAGCTGTCAATATGGGCTAGCCCACCCCATCCGGGCTAACCTATACATGCTTTGACATTTTACGAGTCAGGCCGGGCTAGCCCATTTTTGGTGTGGGCCAGAAAATGGTCGGCCCAGCCCACAAGTACGTGGGCTACAGGCTTGCCGGGCCAGCCCACTTTATTAATTTTTATTTTTTTTTATAATTATTAAAATAAAGTATAAATTGTAATTTAAAAGTATTATCATAAATATCGACAAAACAATATTACATGGTGTTAATGTTACTACTTGTTAATCAAATCCAACAAATAAAATTATCTTTATAATATTTATTAAGTTTTTTTCAAATAAAAGTATATATATCTAAATAGAAATATTAACATAGTTGTTTTGTCACATTAAAACACAAAAAATGTGACAATATTCCAACTATAAAAAAGTTAAAAATAAACTCCTTAAAAAGTTCATGAAAATTATGGCGTATCTAACACATCATGAAATCTATTGCGTATCCAACACTTCATGATCATCTTCATCAAGCATATCTGAATCAACTTGTGGCAAGGTTGTCTTAACATCTTCATTTTCATCTGCAATTTACATGTGATTTCAATTAGTTAAATATTAAATAGATTTTGAGTTTGGACTCTCTTTAATTTTAAATTTTAATATTATATTTTTTTTATTTTTTATTTGGCCCACGGACCGGCCCTACCTATATTTCTCAAGCCCCACAAATCAGCAGTATTCAGGCCGGGCTAAAAAGCCTTTTCTTAAATGGGCTCCAAAAATCATAGCCCACCCCTATTAAATCTCGGGTTAGGCCAGGCCGGCCCAACGGGCCTAGCCCATATCGACGGCTCTAGCTATATGTGAGCCGCTTTTTTAACAAGAAGTATATCAACTCTAAATGACAAAGTTGAGGAGTACATTATGCACATTTTCCTACAATTGGTAGCATAAAGCCAAAACTTAATACGATTTCATAAATATTCTAATTAAAATTCATGTATATTTCCGAAATTCACTCTTTTAACCTTTTTATGCATAGGTATAAATTAACCTTTTTAAGGATTGATTTATTCAAACATTTTTAAATGGATAAATGAATAGTTGATTCATAAAAATTAAGTATGGAATGAAATATAAAGGTTTCTAATATAAGAAAAAAAATATCGGAAAAAAGGAAAAATCAGATCCAACGAGATAGGTGTTACGTATTAAATTAATGAGAAATAAGAACTTAACCTAATCTACTCACTCATTTAAACAACTCACGCTAAAATCTAAAAAAATGAAACCTCTTATTGAGATAGTAAGAAAAAATTGAAAATTGTATAGAATTTAGTATTATTTCCAAGTTCTTATAATGTAAAAATACATTTATCACCAAAGAATATGCGGCAGTGGATGAGGTTATTCTTCTATTAACCAGATGTCTCAAGTTCGAGTCATGGGTATAGAAAATCCCTTGGTAGCCCGAGTGGAGCGCTATGCGGCGCGAATCCAAATTAATCGAACTCCTCCAAATTAGTTGAACTTCAATGCGGGTATTGAACACCGATGAAAAATCTTTTTTTTTTTTACAATTTTGTTGTATAGTGACATAGTAATGCATTAAAATTTCTTTCCATATTAACACGTTTTAATTTCAATATTTCAAGTTACAGCTAAATTTAATTGTTCAACAAAAATTCTTATAATCACGTAGAAAAAAATCATTATATGTATTACAAAGTAATATTAAATATTTTTTAAAAAAACATTTTTTTTCCTTATAGGGTCATGAACTTTGTCCAATATTTTAGAGTTTTGAATTAAACTTCTTCAATCTTTATATACATTAATAAGATTTTTAACAACAAAATCGATGTATTGTATTGCAACAAATAACTAATATTTTATTAACTTGAAAAAACTTATTCCAAATTATATAATGACAATGTAAGACATATTTTTTGCATGCAAAATTATAAACTATAAACACATACTACTTGTTAGTTATATAATAATATATAAGTCATGAGGTCCTAATACAGATATTTCAGTGGCCTTACGCTTAGTGTGAAAATTTTTATGGTGGAAGAGGCCCAAGTATGATTTGGTGTGTGAGAGATTACTTTTGAATAAAAAAAATGTGTAGGTCTCACCTTTTCTATTCAATATTGTTATTTTTCTCTCCTGTCTTATTTAATTTTATGAATAAAAAATTATGTGGGTCCTATTTTTTTATTCTATATTGTTAATTTCTCTTTCCCATATATTTTACTCCACATCTGTTTATTTGTTCATTTCTTTTTTTTTCTCTTTTTAAAAAAGTTCTTTAATTCTTCTTTCCTATAATATTTCAAATCAATTTTCACTTATTAATTTTATTTATTCATTTTTTTTATATCATTCGTATATTTAACTTTTTTCGTATTTGATAATTAACAAGTATATCATTTTTTAATTTTTTAAATTACATAAAAATATGAGAAGAAAAAATGTTGGAGAAAATTAGAAAATGAAGAATAAAACCTTCGTTTACAAAATAAAAGTCTAGATAGTAATTCGACTAAACTATTAATATCCTTGGCACATGTATATAAGCATGATTGATCAATTTTTTACTTTATCAAATTGAATTATTTCATCAATTTTTATACTAATAAACCGTACCAAATTAATAAAAATAGGTTTTTCAATTTTCTTTGTTTTTGTAGCTTGATTTGAAACATTTTACAATAAAATGAATTTTATTTTTATGAAATAAAATTATTAAAACGAATTTTATTTTTATGAAATAAAATTATTAAAACGAATTTTATTTTGTACAATTATTATTTATTTAATATAACTCATTGTAAACAGTTATATAAAAAACTATCAACCATAATGTCACAAATAGAAAAAATATATTATATATTTTTCCTCGTATTCTCGATTTTAAAAAAAAATAATCAACGTGAAAATTATCAAATGGAGAATATATATAAATATATAAATGATATAAGAAAAATTGGATAAATAATATTCACCATTGAAAAAACTGATTAAAAAATTACATAAAGAATTAGAAAAATAAAAAGGTGAAAGGAAAGAAATGGCAAAAGGAGGGGTGAGAAGTAAAGGTAGGAGAAAAATACATGGGTCCAATCACTCCACCATTGTTGATTATCAAATATAAAAAAGACAAATATACTAATAATTGAATAAATAAAATTAATAAGTAAAAATTGATCTGAAATATTATTAAAGAACCCCTTTTTAAAAAAAGGGAAAAAGAAAAGAAATGGACAAATAAATCGATGTGGAGTAAAATGTATGGGAAAGAGAAATAACAATATAAAATAAAAGAATAGGACCCACATAATTTTTTATTCATAAAATTAAATAAGACAGGAGAGAAACAACAATATTGAAATAGAAAAGATGGGACCTACACATTTTTTTATTCAAAAATAATTCCTCACACACCAAATCATACTTGGGCCTCTCTCACCATAAAATTTTTCGCTTACCGTTGGTTGAAGAATATCCTTCCTATTGAAGTTTATAACACAACTTATTTAGTATAACTTCCTTCATGTTAAAAAATTTTAAACAAAAAAAGTAATCAAAAAAAGCAATCAAAAAAAGCATTTTGATAAGGTTGATTCAAGCATAATAAATATAAAGCAAAAAATAAAAACAAATAGGGTTATAAATTTATTGGACAACAAAATTGGATTCATTCTTTCCTATTCGGGAGCTTGGATATTCTACCAACAACTGCAATTCAATTGTTGGAGCCTGAATATTCTACCAAATTCAATTGTTGGAACCTGAATATTGTACCAACAACTTCAATTCAGTTTGTTGGGTGAATTAGAGGATTTAGCGTTGCCATTTGGGCATCAAGGATCTAATTGAGAAGAAAGATTTCTTCTGCTCAGAATTTGAAAAAAGGCAAACAAAATGAAAAGTTTGATGACGGTCCGTTACATCCTACAGTCGAATGTAATTCAGTGATAACACGGTCTAAGATGATAGTGAATTTCAAAAGATACTAAAGTAGGTTCAAAAGTATAATTGATTCTTCATCTCCACTGACATCATCAATATAGTAAGTCATTTTTATGTATTATCGTGTGTATACTGGTTACATTAATTGATTTGTATAGTACGCTAATGCATATAGACTGATCTTTTGCTATAAAATTGATAGTATAGTTGCAAACCTATATTGTGTAGTTTTTTACTGTATAATTGAGTGAGTAATTATAACAATTTGTCCCGTTATTACAAGTGAACTAATTGTAATAGAAATAAAAAGTAGTCGATTTGGGCCACCTAAAATTAATATCTGAGAAATCTATTTTATATCGAATCTTAAAATTGCAATGCCCTTATTCTTGAGTCACACAAACTCGAAAAATGAATACAAAGTATATAAAGTAAAATTAATATATGTGAGAAAAAAATTATATCAAGTCTTAGATTAACATGTTGAATGAAGGATCTACTTCTTAAAAAAAATAATTTGAAATTTCACTAGATTCGCATATGTTTGCTACCTATTCCGATCTGGTAAATCAAATTAAAAACCTTGATGCAGCCCAGAATCTCCTTTCCTCCCGTCGTAGCTCCTGTCGGCGAAAAAACTCGTCGCTTAACTCACAAGGGTGATCGATGCTAGAGGGTTTGCTGCCATTTGTGTGCCGAGCTCTCTCGAACCGCCGACCATGGCGGAGCTTTTGTGGTTGAAGATGAGCATAAGTTTTTTTAGGGTTAAAGGTTTGGGGATGAAGATTGGGTTAAAAGGTCTGGGTTACGGGTGGGGATTTTGGGTGGGTATTTGATTTTTTTAATTAGTTATTAGGCCAGCCAATAGGATATCAACACATCATAAATGAATTTGCTAATTGTGATTATTATTTGGGTTGTTAAAGATGGGGAAAAATAAAGCCAAAAGGTTGACGTCAAAGGCATTTTAGGCCCAAAAGATAGAAGAAGGGTAATTTTGTACCAATTCGTATAATTAAAGGATATTTTAAGCCCTTTTCCGTTCCATTTATTGCTTTTCATGGAGTATGACAAGTTAAACATGAACTGAGAAATTAATCTTTCTATTTTTCACTACTTAGTACTATCCTGGAAAGTAAATAAACACTAACTAATTTGGATTGAAAACCTAAGTAAACAACACATTCATATTTTCATATTAACTATATTTATTATTGAAAAAAGCTTAACATAGCTTTGAGAGATTCGACCAAACTTAATAATTATAATACCAAGCATAAATCACTAGAATTATAATAAAAGTTAATTCCTAAACAAATTTCAAATGTACAATGAGTTAATATGGCTAAATATCTTTAAAACTAAACCCATAAAGTTTAGTTTAAATATTAAATTCACGTTTGATTCATCTCAAACACTTTCCAGATATCATTAACATCAAAGCATACATACACTGGAGAAGAGGAACCAATCTTTTCTTTTGCTTCTCCATTTCTTTCCACTCAAAATTCATTTTTAAAATTTTATTCAATACCCCCTCTACTCTAATTATTATTACTTTTTTTTTTTTTGTAGTTCATCCTAAAATAGATACATTTCTAT
>JAJOOS010013497.1:0-12093 GCA_029582725.1 Solanum chiquidenum
AGTGAATTTTTAACTCAATTTAGAATCTGATCAAGCCAAAACTACTAGGTTCTACCAAAATTTGTATGCAGAACCACACGCCCCTTAATTATTCGGTGATTAATAATGAAAGAATTATTATGCGGTGATTAATAATGAAGAGAATAGTAGACACGATAATATTCTTGTGAATATGTTTATTCATTTGGATTTTGGCCCCTCTTGCTATACTAACAGCCAGCATTATGTACTACAATATAGTTTCTTTCTTTTCATGAATTAGATTAAATTAATGGTAGTATGAAATATTATCATTTTAAATTAAATAAAAATTTATTATACATGGTGGGTAGTTGATATTTTTCTCCTTTACATAGGTAATCTTATGTTTATTCATAATTATCCATTTGTCTTATTAATTGCATATGAATTATATATACTAACAGCGCAAAATATAATAAACCTGTAATAACTGATATGATATGTTTTGTTTACTGTTTAGATATTATGTATGTAAATAATGTTTGACAACTTTTATTTACATCGATCATTACAATATAACAATAACAACTACTATGGATCCCAAGCAAGTTGAAGTTGATCTATATAAAACTTTATTGTCCATGTCGCTTCAATTAAGCCCGTCTCGGTCCAATATCCATCGATCAATACAATGAATATAAAAATTTACACTTCACCAAAATTCATAATTGAGTGCATGCATGCATACAACTTGCAAGAGTGTAAGGCTACATTACATCGATCATTACAATACAACAATAACTATTATCGATCCTAAGCAAGTCGAAATCAACCATATAAATCTTCATTGTTCATATCGCTTCATTTAAGCCCATCTCAGTCCAATATCCATAAATCAATACAATACAACAATAACAACTACTATCAATCCCAAGCAAGTCAGAATCGACCATAGATGGCCGTTTAAACTCATCTAAGGCCAATATCCATCGATAGATACAATGAGTATGAAAAATACCCCTTTCTAAGAATGATTTGGACTGAGATTGTTATATAATACCAGAAACTCTGAGAGAAGATAGCACAACAAATATAAGCCATAACAACATGAAGAATATGCAAGTCACCCATGCCCAAACTCTTGGCCCGCCAAGCTCAGCACCGATAGTGAGTCGTCTAAACACCAAAACACCGATGCAGGCTACAGAAGTAGAGAAGAAAACAAGCAGAGAGAAACTTAGTCCTTCTGCATTGTCTATTCGCAATGGCTCGTTGTATGCAATGTAGTTGTACAGTGTATCGATTAGCCAGGGTACGCCAATGCCTATATAGATGTTCACCGAATTGCTACAAGGACAAAAACACTAAGTCAGACACCAGGATATCTTGTTTCAAGGAATGACAATGTCAAATTCACATTTCTTACCATTCTGATTTTTGTCATAATGATTATGAGAGATTAACAAATTAAGTTAATAAGCATTGGCTAACTATTGTATTAAGGGGTCGTTTGGTTCATCTCCGTACTGCTAATGCACGTATTCTTATTCCACACTTTATCCTGCACAAGATAATACATCGAAGGACAGATAACTTAATGGGGGAATCGTTTACTACAGCCAACCAAACACATCATAAAGTTATTATGCACGGATTATATATTCTTATATGGCCAACCAAAGGTAGCAATTAGCTATGGTGAGGTCATTTCTTCCTGATCTCCAACCAAACATCATATTATTTTATTCGGAATAACACACTGGAGTCATTTTCCTAATCCCTCCAACCAAACGACCCCTTAGTCTTTTACCTTGCTAATAGGGGAAAAAAACCAAAAGCTAAACTTGAACTTCTATACCACCTAAATTGCTAATCGGTGAGATTTGGAAAATGGGGAAATGAAAATTGAAAACAATGAAAGCAATTTGCCAAATCTCTATACACTTGGAATTCCTTTCTATTAATTTAATATGTAATAGGTTAAGGGCATAGTTGACTGATCGAGGAACCTGCAGGTAATGTTAGCAATGGCAGAGTCGGCTGTAAGCTGTCGTTCTGCAGCAATTTTGCTGGCCACGAGATCAGGCCATGAGGTTCCACTTGCCAATGCTGTGAATGCAATGACGTAAGGATTTATTCCTGCAGGTACATTGTGTACAATGTATTCTCTTAGTTCGAGTAAGAACATTTATGATCATTGAAAAAACACTTAATAATCTGAAGGGTGAAAAACCTGTAACACAGCTTATCAAATCTGTGATCTTTGTCACGACATAAGCTATTCCACTGATGAATATCAAAGAGCATATGAAAGCAATCCACCCATGGGCAATCTGATAAGGTGGTACAAATGCAAAAAGAAGCTTCCATGGTAGAAGAAGTGACTGCCAGAAAATTCTTGCAACACGTAGGTATATATTGTTCAATTTTCTGGATTCCGCACTTTCCAACTGAAAAGATTTACAAATAACCCCATCAATCCATCAAGTAGAGGGTGTGGAACAGGACAGGAATGTTACTGCAAATCGTAAGAGTTACATCTGAATTTAAGTCAGATTATTTTGAATAAAACTATCAAAGGAACAGCAATATAGTAGTGCTAAGCTTTACACATCCACCCCATTTTCATGCCTACTTAAGTTCATGAACATTGAGTAGTAACTAAACACAGCATCGTTGATGGACAAGATGTTGGGTACGATCACTGCTTGGACAACAAAAATATTGACATACGCTGGTAGAGTACAACTAATCAAAAGTGTCTTGTTTTCAGTACAAACTTATTGGTCTCAGATTTTTGTACTCCCAAAGAAGGTGATCACTATGATTACTACTGTTTGCAGAAAGATTTTTCGGACTGGTAAAGCAGAAGATAGCAAGAAGGCACCTATAGCTTGGGATTTTTATGTAAACCAAAAGTTGCTGGGGGACTAAATCTAATGGATGTTGAGAAATGGAATAAGGCAGCTGTTGCTAAGTAGCTTTGGAACCTCAGTCACAAAAAGGATAAGCTTTGGGTGAGATGGGTGCATTGCTGCTACATAAAAAACCAGTCAATTTGGTCCACTGAGCCAAAACAAGCATCCTGGTTGCTAAGGAAGATTTTCAAGAGTAAAAAATACTATGAATCCATTAGCTATGATTATGACCAGTATCTATCTATGCATGAATTCACTATTCAGAAGTTTTACAAGGAATTACATGGATCTTTTCCTAAAGCTTCATGGAGGAAATTAGTGTGTAATAATTTTGGAGCACCAAAGTGGCTATTTATTTTCAGAATGGCTGCATTGGAGAGACTATATACTAAGGATAGACTTACTAAATGGGGAATCATCCACAATCAAGACTTCCCATTGTGTTTCACAGGAAGAGAAAGCATGGACCACCTGTTCTTTATATGTCCTTACTCTTCATATGCTTGGAGGAAATTATTGGAATGGCGAGGTATTGATAGACAACCTCTTGGATGGAAACAGGAATTGGCATGGATGATAACCTGGAAAGGGAAAAGCCCTGAAGCTGAAATATATAGAATGGTTGCTACTGGTTGTGTTTACCACCTGTGGAAGGAAAGGAATCTTAGACAGTTTCAAAGGAGATATAGAGACCCTACTGAGGTGATTAAAATAGTGATACAAAAGGTCTGCTATAAGGATAAATCTCAAGACAAGTGTTGAAAGAAAGTTGAGGACTTTAAACTTTTACCCTATATAATTGCTATCTCTAAGCAAGTTTAGAGTCTCACTAGGTAATCTAGAAAGTGTGTATAGCTGCTCAACTGAAGGTTGGAATGTAACCTTCAGTTTTTTTTCTTTCCCTGCTTTGTAATTCTTCACTGGTAGGTAATAAATAAATATTTATTTACCAAAAAAAGAAAACACAGCATCATTGGAAAGTCATTTCAAGTTAGTGCAGTCAAAGATGTGCTTACGCCCTGAAGTGAGGTGCTAAACATGTTCCAGTGTTTTGCCTCCCTTAATGTGCGCTTTAGTGTCGTCATCAAGGCTCCAAGACATACTTTTTCTTGCCAATGAGTATCTCCTGAGGAGACACTAAATAATTGATATTTTTCTTTATCATAATTTATTTTTTCAATTTTTTGTCCATATATTTGTTATTCATGCTTACTATAGTGTTGGACTAAACATATATATTTGTATATTTTTTCCATTTGCACATTTTTTCATTAAAGCCCACACTTTATTTGCACTTTGTGCTTAAACCCCAATGGACCTTAGAGGTCTTTTGCACTTTTCGCTTTTGATAACAATGGGCATTATTTGAAACCTAAATTAAACTAGGACAAGCACATAGCAGGCAGAATGGAGTAATTATCCGGTCTACATTTAGTAAGGAGTTGTGGCAGCTATAGAAAGCGAGAATTATTTATACTGTAACATATACACATGACAGTTTATATCAGAATAATATCTCAGCCACTGTGAGATAAAATAAAGAAACATAGTAACACGGTCTAAGAAAACAGTACCATGAGAGCATCCACAAATTGATGCTTCCAAATTGAGAGGATATCAGATTCTTCAGGAATGATATTGCCATTATTTGGCGTGGACGATTCAGTGACATCTTCACCTGCTAAGTTTCGATAAAAATGACCTGTTGTTCCAAAAGAAATGTCAGACCAAAGCTACTTGCAGAGAGAAGATTAAATCTTTTTTTCTCAATGTTTCAAATTGATAACCACCATAGAAATATCATTATCTATTACTCTCCCAGCAATGAAATTTCATCTTGTTCATTTTAAGCGCTTGTCTGTCTGCATTTTACTTGAAACTTTTCCTAGAAATCTCTTTACGAGTGCACCTTTTTTTATCAAGTAAATAGCTTTTCATTCATAAACTGGCTGTATACATGGGGTATACTAAAAGGAGAATAATCTACAAAGAGAAATGATTCTCTACAAACTCTACCCAATCATCTATACAACAAGGAACTTCTTGTGTGCACCAAAGAAAATAAGGGAACGGAGACTACTCCTCAACTGAGAGAAACTCGACTCTAATCCTTCAAAAGCTCTCCTATTTCTCTCACCAAACTTCCCACATTAAAGCAAGTGGAACCACATTCCAAGCCCTTCGTCTTCTCCTCCTTCTCCCACTCTTCCAACCAAACAACAAGTCCTTCACAGTTTTTGGCATTACTCATGGAGTGTCAAACCACCTAAACATATCCCACCATAACCTCATAGTAAACCCACAATGTAGAATAAGATGATCCACGTCCTCCACCCACCTCCTTGCACATGTAACACCAACTGACACATATAACATTCCGCCCTTTTAACAAGTGCACCTTATAATTCTACTACACTTATATTGCAAATCCTTAAGAGAAGCAAAACTTAACACTAATACTAATTATAATAACCCCTCCATTCAAACACTTCTCAAATTTAGAAAGTCCCAAAATGTGATGCATTTCTGCAAATAATAATATCCTATACAACATTAAATTTCTTTTCAAGAACTAAAATTCAAATAACTGTCATATAATGCTCTCCTAATCAAACTAACTTCTCAAATCACTTCAATTTTTCATTTACTCTGACTAATATAAACATATTTCAGATTAGCTTTCAAAACGTTGTACCTAGTGAAATTGTATCACATAAACTGGGAAGACCTGGATATCCCAGGTAAAACAACGCATCACTTTATTGAAATTACCTGTCCCCTCTCCTGAATGAATGGAGAATATATCAACAATTCCGCTATTTTCTTCTTCACCAACTTGAGATACTTCCGAGTGTGGCTCATGAACCTTGTCAAGAGGCCTATATTTAACAACCTCAGTAGGCACCCACTCCTCTGGCCTCTCAGCTCTTTCTCTAAATGGTAGAAAGTATACAATGCACAAATTAGATCATCTTCCCGTATGAGAAAATTATACAGAAAATCGACCTTAGGCCTAACTCAATCTTAAAAGCTAGATCAAGAGGTGAGAATTGCCCAAGACCATAAAGAGACCTTCCCATCCCTTAAAACCAATGTGGGAAACTCATTACCCCTTCGCACGCCCAGGCCTGCCAACTGGAGTGTGGACAACATAATATAGGGCCCAACATCGGTAAACAAGAATTTGGGATGGGCATAGCTCTGATTCCAGGATTAAAAAAATGGATCAGGGGCCTAACTCAACCCCAAAAGTTAGCTCAAGAAGTGAGGATACAAAGAGATCTTCCCATCCCTTAATAGCGATGTGGGAAACTCAACAGAAAATTAAAAAAATCTGAAACAAACTTCAACTAGAGAATGGAGACACTACAAATTTATGATAATAAACATAATACATACATAGGAAGGGACAAATAGGGCCAACGTTTGTCCTGTGCATAGGCATGTATCAGCAATAGCCCAAATTGCAACACTGTTAAGACAGACTCCCACAAAGTTACAACGTTTGGAGTCCACACCTACAAGGTAAATAATATTCAGGAATATGATATCGTTAACTGAATACTTGTTTTGCTATGAAGAAGTAAAAGAGGACTAAGACATTTACATTTTCATTATCGCATCATTCACATTTCATCAATAAGGTAAATCTGATAGCTCAAATTAAAACACTGGTAAATAGACTCCCATAAAGATACAAAACCTCTGGACTTCACACCTACAAAGTCAATTATGTCCATAAACAAGATGTTAATAACAGAGTGTTTTATTGTCAAGAAGTGAAAGAGGCCTAAGACACGTATTATTTCATTACTGGACTATTCACATTTCATCAATGAGGAAAAATGCAATATTTTATCATCAGTTTTTCTTTTCAGAAAGATATTTTATCATCAGTTTCCTAGTCTTGATGTAGAAGAAAATGAGTTTCAAGGTCATACAAATTTATTATTCATGATTAACATTTATCTACAACAACAACAATATACTCAGTGTATACCCACAAGTGGGGTCTAGGGAGAGTGGTGTGTACACAGACCTTACCCCAGCCTTGTCAAGACAGGGAGGCTACATCTGAAAGACCCACGGCTCAAGTAAAACAATTCAAAGCAGGTTTGAAAAAGGAATACGGTAGTGAATTAACATTTATCCACAAGTTCACTAAAATATCTTGTATGGTCCTCCCTTTCATACATGTGAAGAAAGTCTTTAGAATGTCATATATTAATCAACATGCATGTATGCTTCCAAAGTGGCATTAGTGATTAGATTCAAAGAATAAATGAAGCAAAAGACATCAAAGAAAGTTTTACGTTATGCTTGTTAGCAAATGCATGATGCTTGTCAGCGAGCTTTCACAAGTAGAAACTATGATGATAATCTTTCTCTAATTTTCAAAGAACTCAATGATTATGTCATACCATATGATGTAACTAGAGAAAAAGGCCAGTTTATAGGTTTCCAGCAGCATTAAGTATTGATAAGTAGCAGCATGATGGTTTAGGTTCATCCAATAGTTGGGTAATACAATAATCCTCAAATTAAGTTAATCAAGCACACCCTACTACCAGGATGATTAGTCAGGACTGCATATCATTTATGTTCCCAAAGCAGTGAAAGAAGATGAACAAACTAGAAGTAAGTTGTGAGCACCATGAGGTCTCAAAGGTGGCCCAGACACCACGGTTATCAAGAAAAAAAGACAACAAACTAGAAGACTTCTTTCAGAGAAAGATTAACATAGTAATAAAAACGTGAGCAGTAACCGCTAAATAAGATAAAACCAAAACTACGCCCAAAAAAAAAGAGCTCAACAAAACAGATGAATTAAATGAAGTATATGTACATGGAAAAATGTGAGCAGATAACCTCTAAAATTATATACAGCCAGATGTAGGCCCAAAAGGACCAAAAGAGCTCAACAAGCCAGACTCCAATATCTGATATCTTCTTCAATTCTCCAGCTTTAGGAACCACCACGCAAACAGCATGTATTGGAAATAGATCGAAAGCAGCAGATCCGACGAGTGTTCCCGGACCTAAACCTGGATAAGTCAAATTGTAGCAAGGGTGTATTAGCAAGACAACGGGTGTCCAAGATTCAGGAAATTTTCTGGTATCTAGTAGAAATGATACATTATACATAAATGTTATAACAACAGGTACGAGCAAATTTTTCCAACGGAAATTAGATTCTCACATTCTATCTTCTCAAAAGAGAAGAAAAAGGGAAAAGATAACTCATGAAACTATATATAATACTGGCCATAATACAAAGTATATCAACATATTAAATTTTTTATATAAATATTAACCAATCAACTATTGATTTCATAGTCATTATCTCAGCATCTCTTAAGGTTCCAGTAACTCATTGTCATTCACAGGTTGCAGACATT
Organism: Solanum chiquidenum; assembly: GCA_029582725.1. Classification (NCBI taxonomy): domain Eukaryota; kingdom Viridiplantae; phylum Streptophyta; class Magnoliopsida; order Solanales; family Solanaceae; genus Solanum; species Solanum chiquidenum. Next base: position 8,279 of record JAJOOS010013497.1, read on the forward strand.
AATATTTGGTGTTTTCTATTTTAGTGGTCAAAATGGAATATATTTGTACTCCATGACTTCAGAGACTAACATCATGGGGTGAAAAACATATTAACTAGTAACCACTAATATATGCACAAGAAAATTTTTAAAAGAGAAAGGTCTATTTTACTCTGTAAAAATCAATATCCTTAGTGAACTCAATAATATTGAGAGTTACTCAAAGATAAAATCATTAGAAGGTCAACTATTTCATTGTCAAGTCTTAAGGTTCCTTAACAGAGGGCGGGAGAGTGTAGGGACATCATTGGTGAGGAATACTTCCTGACATCTTGTAGTTGTGGCTTGTCGTTTATTCGCCTCCTTCACTCAACAATGTCCAAGAGGAGATCACCACAAGCACAATAAGTGGGGACAAATATCTCTCAAAGTGCATCTTTCCCAGACATCATAAGACAGTCTAAACACACAACATCAATGGCTCACTTTAGTATTCATTACAACTAGAAAAGTTTGGCTAGCTACATTTAAAAATTAGGAGAAGAGGAAACTGAAAGTTTGATGCCATGCTTTCTTAAACGAGCATATAATTATATGGCAACCCTCAAGAAAAGGAAAAATTGTAACACAAACTAAAATTATGAAGAAGAGAGGAATCTGAAAATTTGATGCTACGCTTTCTTACGTCGTATTATGAATAAGAAGAAAAATTATAACACAAACTAAGTCAGGATTCTGAATGCAGAGAAGAAAATCCTCAACAAACCTCCAGCATATAATTTTCCAATATTTCGTATTGCATCAATTGTAGCTAGCGAGATCTGTGGAAAGCTAGTCCCAAATGCCAGTAGAGTGATGTCTGCAATTGTGTAATTCCACACCTTTTCATTTTTGACAACTTTTGTGTTTGTGAGAGGATCTATCGTCTCTACAGTCCGACTATGCTTAACAACACTCTCCATGGACCGGAAAAACCGAGCAGTTATAGCTGACAATCCAATAAAGCAGTAGGCAAGACCCAAAGAATACAAGAAAGTTCGAAAGCCTTCACCAAGAGCAGTTTCTAGATGGATAAGTAAATAAGTATCACATTTTTCATGTCTAAGGATATTTGAATGTCCATTGGTGCTGTCAGTGGTATAGTTTCCCAGCGAGGTCATCTTGATAAATATTTTTCCCTTCACAGTTCAAGCCCCAGAAAGATTATTCTTTCGGACGGATGCGGACCTGCCATTTGTGCAACAGTTGATGATAATTAAAGTCCAATGACAGTCTTAATACAGTTCTCATTACATCAAGCAACAATAGTAGCAATCTGAAGAACACATAGCACCATATATATACAAAAAGATCCCCAAGAGTTTCTTTTGCACTTCAGACCACAAAAACCTGTGTACTAAGTCGGTACACAAGGGGACAGATGTAGCATAAACATGTGCATTATGAAATTTTAATATTATTAAATAAAGCATGTCCAATTACATAAGAAAGCCATTGGATCACTCAGATTAATTTCTAAGTTAATTGTACAAGAGCAAGCATTTTGGCACCAACAGAGACAAGCATGAATTTGCCTTCCTCAACATTTCATTAATCAATTCAAGTGTATGATGAAATTGTGGTATAAGGTATGTGTACATCCTACCCTCACCAGACCCCACTTGTGGGATTACACTGGGTATGTTATTGTTGATGACATTAGACATCGTGAAAGAGAGAAGTGCAGATAGAAATTAAAATATAGAAGGGCTTTGTAACAAATTACACCAGTAGCTTTCTGGGAAGAAGCTTACAAGCCTATATCTCAGGATAACACAACAATTTGATTAAAGGACCACATGGCTTAACTTAATCTTTTACTTGATGAAATTTTTCGCCTCTTCTAACCCAAAGAGTGAAGAGGCATAAGGTAGCCCAGGCCACAGCTCACACCCTTAGATATCTACAGTGGCTTATGCCGGTATTGAGCTAAGATACCCACCAATATTAAAGGCAAATACCAGTGTTGACTTTCTCATCAAGGGTCCTTGGGCCTAGGACTAACATTACATGTGTCTCAACATCAAATCATTGGAGTGACGAGCAAAACAATCAACTTGTGAAAGATAAATGCCATAATTCTGTCAATTATTCTGAGTTCTTGTTCAATTACAACTACGATCTAGCCCAAAACAGCCAAGTTCCATGCATAGGAAAACAGTGAAAATGAGTGCTTGACCAATTGACTCTACCATTCATGCTAACATTAAGGTTCACGTGTATTGGACGTTTGAAGTAGAGATCTGTAACCCTCCAAGAATGATGCCAGCACAATATCACCCAATTTAACATTTCCTGAAATGGCATTGGCAATCATATTTGCCTTATTGCCAGCACATAAGTTGCTCCCAGACAACATGGCAATTCTAGTGCACCTCAAGTGTCTTCTCCCTTAAATTCTCCCCTATAGGTTAGAAGCTCCGCTCGTGATCATATCAGAACCTCACTTGCCTTGTTTAGACTTAAATTCAGGGTATTCCCAGCAACTTATTTTCCGTCCTTAACAAATACTCCTAAGATACTAGTTGTGTAGTAAGTATACCAATAGTTTAAAAATTAGAATATCTCCATAAATCTTTCTGTAATCAGTTCTCTCAATCATGTTGTTTGTAGGAACTATTGGAACCCAAGTGACACTCGCATGGCGTTTAATAAAGCAAAATTCTCCAACAAAAGGAGTTAGACATGATCCAAATAGAAAAGAGAAGTATGACATTAATCAGCACATTTATCATTTTTCCTTAATCTTGCCTTTAATTATATTTTGGCTTTTGGAAGATTTTGTTCCATTTCTATGACGCAAATGCTCATAATAACGTCAACTCCACTAGTTTCTAAAAACAGAAATGCTGCAATGCATTATCCTTCCAAATTCTGGAGAAAACTTGCTGGTGATCAAACACTAAGAAATTAAATAATCTGAATTCACAACTAAACTGCACTTTTTTCAGGGCACCAGAACTCTCTGGTTCGTCATTTTTCCTTCATGTGGTCCTAATTGTGTGAAAGGTGCATGACAACCCAAAGACTTCCAATACCATTCATACACTAATCTAGGCAGTGATGGGGCCAGGATTTCCAATAAGGGGAGTCAGAATATAAAGAAGTGACTACACAGAATTCAAGGAGATACAAAACTTAAAAAGTGCTACAAGAACCATGGTTAACTTTGTTCAATAATCACTTCAATTACTGTCTCTCCTATCTACTATATAAATGCCAAACTTCTATAAAGTTCTTCCACGTAACGAATAAAAATAGAGTCTTTACAGAGAATACAAGAATAAAAGAAAGTTATGATAACCCAAAATGGGAATTCATTTAAATGGACTACAAGAGCATGGCCACCAAATACAGAAACTTTTCTTAAGATCCCTTTACATCAGAAAATGCAATCCTCTAGAATTAGGAAAACTTAAGCTATTAGCCATGGACCCATAGCTTACTTCAATGATTAATAGACACCTAAGTACTTCACTTATATGGACTAAAAGTCCTTAAGAGCATGGTCACCAAATACAGAAAAAGAAAGTACTTTCCCCAGGTAACAGAAAATGCAATTCTCAAGAATTAGGAACACTTAAGCTATTTGCCATGGGTCCATAGCTTACTTCAATGATTAATAGACATCTAAAGATAAACTTAGGGGAAAAGAAAGTGAAGAAAACTAGGACATATCTACACCCAAATCCCATCAGCCACAATACACATTTGAAATTGACTTTCAATATATAGCTAAAAAGGGAAGGAAATTTTGTGCTCAGCATCTAATTTCAATTGCTCAAAAAGGTAAGAAA
>JAJOOS010013498.1:0-17912 GCA_029582725.1 Solanum chiquidenum
GTGTTAATCATAAAAAGTTAAGAACAATAGCTAAACCATCTTTTATAAATCACGAATATAAATAAATAATAAAGGAGAAGAAAGAATAAATCACAATTTTCCGGCCTCCACGGCGGCTCTTCCAAAGTTCCTAAGCTAGAAAAAAAATTATATTGTGTCTTGTATCTTGGTTCTTCCCTCTCTTCAAATAATTATTTCCATACCCTATTTATAGATGTAGAAAACCCTAAATAAAATAATTAAGTCCAAACAAATTAGGAAATCAAAACCCGGAAGGAATTGATTTCCGTAACTTATTTGCTGCTTCTGGAATATTTTGTTGCCGCCGCCTTCCAAATAATTAGATGGCCTTCGCTGTTGACACGTGGCAGTCATAAGCCTAATTTAAATGGAATTGGCGTTCATCTTTGCACCATATATAGAAATATATTATTTTAATAAATTTAATCCATTAAGCTGTCTGCTTAATTTTCTTCTTTAACCTTCCATCTTTAATTCGTTTTAGGTTCAAACTTCTTCATTTTCCCACCAAGTTAATCCTACAAATAAAATATACCATTTAACACAATTCATAAAAATCATGCTAAAAAATAACAAATATAAATAATAAATGTAAGAAAATAGTGATTAAAAATATGTATTTTTAGCCTCACATCACAAATGCAATTTAATGGGCGACAATAACGTTATGGGCTTTTGGCCCATAATTCTTGTTTTTACTTATCCGATTCGATACCCTTTGCTACTAATTTTTTATAAATTATGTAAGTTAACTCTGTTTTGCACGGCTATGGAATATTCGATTCACAATTAAGGGTGACTCAACAAATATGACAACCTAATTTTTTGCTTCAAATAAACAAAGTTTGTTCGAATTAGACTTAGTATGATAAAAATTATACTATAATTATCCTTAGCTCCATGATGAATGTCGTACTATTTATCCCATAAAAGGTAAATATGAGTTTATACGTGAGATTTAAAGTATAAGAAATAATCCCTTGATTCTAAGAGGATAATCGATTAAAAGCCAAAAGGATAATTTAGTGGATAATAACGCCCGAAATGATGGTGGTTTCAGTGGATCCTTTTCCACGAGACCAACTCCTAAGGGGTATTCTAGGTGCACTGTTCAGTCAATGATATAGGTATTAGGGGGGGGGGGTGTATCAGAGGTCAACCAATAGTCATCAAAACTATGGAGGTTAATGTACATCCTTTGCTTTAGCCTAACAAATGACGTTGGACTGGATTTGTTATGAATGAGGTTATCCTGGATACATTCACAAATGGTGCCATAGATTCAAATAAAGTGGCTAGGTAGCTCAGCAATAGGCTTTTTTAACCTAAAACCTGAATCATTCTATAACACCTCACAACTCTACTCTTCAAATTTGAATCATTCGTCTTAAGTATATCATCTTGAACCGGGTGACGTCCTACTTGCTCATATGTTGTAAAGTCCTTTACCAAGTGTATCAGGAGTATCTAAAGTGATCTAGGGTCATACGAGACCTCAAACACCATGCCAAGTTCAAAGCATTCCTATTGGCTAAGTTTTGACATGAATTCATATAAAGGTCAACTTCAAACACTAATATACATGAAATGAAAATGCTGCTGGATTTGTCATCTCTATGTTCCTTCTAATTGAATTTTAGTTTGTATCGTAATAGTAAAAATCGTGAAGCTATTATGTATTTTTATCACATTAAAGTAACTGAACTTTATCTAACATGACATCAAAGTCATAGTTCTTGTCATCTTTAAGCTTTAAAAGTTCTTCTTCATTCATATTGAGATACTTGAATCTGTCAATTTTAATATAATGATTTATTTGTTCTAATTATATTATTCTTTTTTTAATATACTTTATATATATTATCCCAATCCTTTATAGATAAAATGATTATTTATATCAACTATATATTTTCTTTATTTTGGTGTGGATCCAAATCTACCTGACATAGTTTAAGCTCTATTTATTTTAGCCAAATAAAAATATTGTAACCAAAGTAATGATATTCAAATGGTATATTTTTATAGGGAAAAAGGTTTGAAATATATCTGAAATTTGACCGAAATTGCTGTAACAATACCGAACTTTGGAAATGACCTTTTACCCCCTGCATTATTTAATAGTGTATTTTTAAGGTATATATGTGCTCACGTGGACATCAGAAATATTGCATCATTATAAATAGTAATGTGTCCATCTTGGGCACATATATACCTTTAAAATACACTATTAAATAGTGCAATGGGTAAAATGTCCTCTATAAGATTTGGTATCGTAACATCAATTTCGGCCAAAGTTAGAATATTTTTCAGACTTTTTTCCCATTTATATATATAAAAATAGATTGTGTATTTCTTTTGCAATGACTACTTATTTCAACTACGAATTATTTATTTTTTTAGGTCAAATTCGTAAAGTATTTGATTGATTTTTTTATCTTTCATACTTTTAGATGCAATGCTTATTTGTTCTAAGCGTGTATTTCTTCTTTTCTTGGCTAAATATATAAAAGAACTTGATTAAAATTCGATCATTATCTTTAGACAAAATTATAATCACATTAAGGTTTTTTTAATCTATTATTTTTTTAAAAAAATAAAAAAAATAGGTTAGAAATACATTCCTTCTTTTTGATTTACAAAATCAACAAATTAAGGAAAAGAGATAAATATCGTCAAACTACGTGAAATTGAATAAAAATATTTTTTCTTAATAGTCTGGTCCAAAATGTCCCTATTTTTAGTAGTTTGGCTAAAATATTATATTGTTACTTAACTGTGTCAAAATGCTTTTTTCTTTACAAACATATTATTTTAAGCACATTATTTTCCTAATAAAAACATTAATTTTAAAGAACGTTTTTAAAAAAAAATGTAAAATAAGTTTTTTCCTCTTCTTAATCACGTTTTATCAAGTAAAATAAAATAACTTCATGCATTTTTAATTGATTAGGATACAACAACAATACCAATGTTTTAACTGATTTGGATAAACTGAGTTGGATAACAATAATTTTACATTCCTAATATAAGTTTCAAATTGAAGTATGATCAACATTTTGTAACGATCCAAAAATGGACGTGATGACACTCGTCTAATCCCACCAAGACAAGTCAGACTAAAACTCAACAATACGGAAAAACTTAGTCATTCTCAAATACCCTCAAAACCTAGTTGTCACGTGTACAAGCCACTAATGTATAATAACTGAGTTTGAAAGATAAATGCAAGTCTCAAATATCCTTGTCTCTCGAATAGAATAATAGCATAAATAAGGAACAAGAGTGCCCACCGAAATGACAAACAACTACCTCTCAAGTATCCACATAAATCCTTAGACGTAGACAGAAAAAGGATAATCACACATATCCGGGCTCGAAATCTACACAAGTGTAGAAGCAAGGAGTGAGTACCAAACAACACGGTACCCAGCAAGCAACTCACTAAACACAACGTAAAACTAGCTAGAAAGTGAGAGCTCATTTCATCCCAACTGAACCGCCACAACTACAACCTGCATATCAATCAACCCAACCTAACGGTTCACAAAATACACTTCGTAATATTTCATAATCATAGTCCAACAATTACATTTCATCAAATCACAAGTATCAAGTTCATCAATCAGAATAATCAAGTTCATCAATCACAAGTATCAAGGTCATCAATCACAAGTATTTAAGTCATTAATCACAATAATCAATGTCATCAATCTCAATAGTCAATTTCATCAATCACAAGCAACAAATCGAGATCTATGGGAAACACCCAAGATCCATACATCAGCCGAAAGAAACCTCGACCTCAATACCACTTGCCGAAACAGACATCAATATCAATACCATTTATCGAAATAGACTTCGATATCAATAACACTTGCTGAAACAGACCTCAACATCAATACACTTGTCAGAACAAATCTTGACATTAATAACACTTACCGGAACAGACCTCGACATCAATACACTTGCCGGAACAAACCTCGAAATCAATACACTTGAAGAAATAGACCTCGACATCAATAACACTTTTCAGAATAGACTTCAGCATAATCACAATACATCTCATCACAGTGTGCCAGAACCGATGCAAGTAGGCATGTCCACACAATAATGAGGAAATGACAAATTCAAGTAATTCACATCCACAACAATACTATTAAAGTATTTCATCAACCACCAATTCAATATTAATATTCAAGGCAATTCACACTACTCAGTACAACATTATCAACACGTTGCCCTTCTCATTAATCCCATTTTTATCATTAAGGTTATTCCTTTTGAGAAATTAACGCATCACCTCATTTTCATTACTCCCCAACACATACAACAAGGAGGGTTCAAAATTCTACAAGGTTTGGAAGTTCACTTACTTTAATGAATCAAAATCAATTCGAGACTTGAGATTTTTCTTTCCTCATATCAATACAATCTAGTCAAAAAAGTATTCACAAAGAGATTCTAAAACCAATAACACCCATATTAAGTAATTTGGAAAATGTGGGTCAAATCGATTCAAAAATTCGATTCCGAAAATGATGTTTGGATCTAAAAATTGTTACATAAATATGTTATCCAAAATATTTGGAATCCGTTGGTGAAAACCATTTCAAAGACGGAGTTGTATTTCTCCCAAAATCACTTCTTTTTAAAGCTCAAGTTCATGAGAAACCCGTTTAAATCCAAAATAGCAAATTAAGTGATAAAATCTTGCCATAATCAAGTAATAACAATGAAGGGTAGTTAAAACTCGTTACCCAATCAAAGTTTCTTGAGAACTCACTTTGAAATTGTCAATACCAAGCTTGAAAACTCAAAAATTGAGGAAACGGGATTGAAACCTCAAACTTTGAGACAAAAACACTCTCAGGTCTCACAAAAGCGAGCCCAGGTTTGTTTTCGTGAATGCGATAATAGGATCACTAACTTGATCCCCAAAAAAGGGTCGCAAAAGCGGAAATGACTCCGCAAATGCGATTGTTAGGAAACCTGACTCCTCGCTAACGCAATCAAACCTTCGCTAATGCGAGGGTCACGAAAGTGATCGACCCCTCGCAAACGAGAAGTACAACAGATGTCAGGCACCAGGAAATCCACCAACACATAAGTCTTCGAAAGGACCCTCAAAATCCATTCAGAACCACATACACACAAACCTAATATGCTACCTGACTAAACTCGACATTTTGGACTCAATGGAACCATCAAAATACGAATTCAAGGTCTTCATGACCTGAAATCTACGAAAGTCACAATGAACAAATATAATGCCTAAAATGCCAAATCAAGCTCGAGACCTCTGAAAATTCAACCAAGACCTCTCATAAGTCTACAATTATCCCCCAAATCTAACGAAACTGTCGAAAATCTTACCCGAGCATTTGAAATCCAAGTATTGACCAAAGTCAACCCAAATGCCAAAATCTCAACAATTTACAACTTAGGACCTCAAATCCATGAACGACTCTTAATCTGAAAACGACTCTCTTAGACTAAGTTCTACATTCCATGACTGATGGAATAGACAAAATTTAATTCTGAGACTTGAATTTCAAAAGACAATAAAAACCATTTTTTAACAATTTAATCTTTCAAAACTCTAAAATTTCTACAATTCATAACTTTTTACTCAAAACTCAAAATTTATTTCACAAACCAAACAGAAACAACTCGGGAAAACTATCAGGAGGGGTAAAATGGTAATTTTATAAAAACTTCCAAAAATAATTAATCGGATCATTATACTATCCACCACTAAAAAACATGTTCATCCTCGAATATAAAGCAAAGAAAAGTACATGAAACCTCAAAAAGAAGGGAATATCTGGCACGCATGTTAGACTCTGCCTCCCAAGTCGCCTCTCCAACTGAACGGTGCTTCCACTACACCTTTACAAAAGTAATCTCCTTGGTCCTAAGCTTTCAAACCTACCTATATATAATGGTTATAGGCTCCTCCTCAAATGACAAGTGTGGACCCAATACTACCGAATCAAGAAAAAGAACATAAGACTCATCTAACACGTACTTCCAAAGCATGGAGACATAAAACACATGGTTTACAATAGACAATCTAGGAGGCAATGATAACTTATAGGCCATCTCTCTCACTCAACTTAAAATTTCAAAAGGGCTAATGAATATATGGCTTACCTTACCCTTCTTCTCAAACCTCATCATACCCTTCATGGATGAAACTCAGATCCAAGCATGATCACCCTCCATAAACACTAAGGCTCAAACTCTCCTGTCTGCATAACTCATTTGTCGAATCTAGGCTGTCAAAAATTTACCCTGAATCATACAGACTTGCTGCATGTCATCTCTAAGCAAGTCTGTGTCTAAAGAGTCGATCTCAACCGAATCAAACCAACTAATCAAATATCTACATCGTCTTCCATATAATACCTCAAATGGGGCCATTTGAATACTGGAGTGATAATTATTGTTGTATGCAAACTTTGCTAAGGGCAAGTGCTAATCCTATCGAGCACCAAAGTTAATCACATATGCTCAGAGCATATACTTTAACATTTGGATGATCCACTCAGTCTGACCATTCATCTAACGGTGAAATGTTGGACTCATATCTAACCGAGTACCTAAACCACGATAATAGGCCCTCCAAATGTGAGAAGTGAATAGTGAACCTCGATCAAAGAAAATGGAAATATGGACTCCATTTAGTCGAATAATCTAATTGATATAAAGTTGGGATAACTTCTCCGTCGTATACTTACCCGAACTGGAAAAAATGGGAGGATCCAGTCGACTTGTCAATGACCACCCAAATAAAGTAATAACCACTCATGGTGGTAGGAAGACCCATGACAAATTCCATGGTGATTTTTTCTTCCAAGTAGGATATGCATCATCTGAGACACACCTCCAGGCCGCTGGTGCTGACACTTCACCTATTGGCACGTCAAACATCTAGAAACAAAATCTGAAATATCCTTCTTTATACCACACCACTAGTAATGCTACCTCAGATCATCATACATCTTTGCTACTCTTGGATGGATGAAATATTGAGAACTATGAGCCTCCTCAAGAATCAATCTAATCAACTCGCTTCCTTGGGCACACAAATCCTTCCTAAAGATCCTCAAGACACCGTTAGAATCAAGCACAACCTCTTTGGCTTCCCCTATCGAATGAGATACAACTTTTCATCACCAAACTGGCGCTTACAAATCTGCTCATCAAAGGAAGATCAACCTCTACAAAAGCAATCAAACCACCACTCTCCTCAGAAATCTGTAATCGGACAAGACGATTGGCTAACCTCTGAACTTATCTAGCCAATAGCCTCTCCTCAAACCTAATAGCGACAAGACTCCTCATACTGAAAGTATTCATACTAAAAGCAGCAGCCACCACATTGGCCTTCCCTGGATGATACAAGATGGTGATATTATAGTCTTTCAGTAATTCAAGTCATCTACACTACCGATATATACCACCTCTACCTACGGTGTGGTTAGTTCACCTAAGCTAAGGATGATCTTTTTTATACAAACTACCTCTCTTAACTTCTAGAAATGGATCTCAGGGAGCCTGCTACTAAGTTACCTTTTCTTTGTGTCTGAATCAGGGGAACCACTTTTGAATGTGTCTAGGCTAATCACACTTGTAAAATACCTTTCTAATGTCAATTTTTGCTCTGAAACAAAGGACATAGAGTGTCCTTTCTTGTTTGATGAATTTTGGATGATACCTGAATCACGAACTTAACATGCATCCAAAATACCCTTGAGAAACTAGTCTCTTAGAGAAGGACCCACTAAAACCACCACCCTTTCTGGACTTCTTATACACTGACTTAGAATAAAAATCCTGCTTTACCCTCTCCATATTCTTCAATGCTCAACCACTTCCTCAAAAATCTTTCTAGAAAACACCATCTGGAGTACTACTAACTTGAGTCCTATATTTAAACCTTTGATGAAATGCCTAATTCTCTTTTCCACAGTGCTGCAAAGAATACCTGGATAAAAGGGTATCATAGGGTGCAACATACAAGTTCCCCTACTCAATTCTGGTAAACTCATCACACCTCTCATCTAATAAAATACAAAGAACATATTACTCTAAAAATATAGAGTAGAAGCGGGTCCAGGTCAACAGAAGCAAACTAATGAGCCTATACTCCACAAATGTCTGCCACCATAACTTAGCATCTCTAAGCAGCAGAAAGATGACAAACTCCACTCTTTATACATACTACTCCTGCCTTATGTAGCCTCTCATGGCAATCACTAATGAATTTATAAGCATTCTTAGACTCTGTACCAAAGAAAATGAGAGACTTTATTTTAATAAACCTCCAAAATAGATCATGCTCATCTTTAGTAATTATCGATCCAAATATCATCCTTGAAAACACCCATATCTCTAAAATATCATCCATTCATAAGGCCACAACTACATCATGCTAGACTCTAAAATAGTACCCCGTGTGAACTGCGGGTACCATTCTAATCCCTGCCAAACTACCCAACAAGGTCATTAATGAGATAACACATCTGAAAAAGTAGGGGCGAGTGCAATAGTCTCTTCAACTAGTTCCTTTAGCTTCTTTGTTGCTATCCCAAGAGCCTCTTAGGTTTTCGGGGACTCTTGTATCATACTTGATCAACAACTAGGTATCTTGCCATTGTCGGAGCTTCTGCTCTTTCCCTACCCTGAACACCTCCTTTTGCTCGTACTCTCCGTGAGTAACAACGATAACTAGCTCTAGTGCCTCAACTTTGTCTTCTCCTGAACATGTCCTCGCTATCTTTGAGAGAAAATAGTGGAAGAGTCAAATACCAATTTGAATCACCAGATACTAATCACAATCAAATAATAGCACGAAGAAAATACATGTAATGCCTTACAACTTCTAAGCAAATACTCATACCGTAGGCGTATAGGATTGAACCTAATAATTTCTAAGTTATACACATATGTTAAATTTCTTTAATAAGTGTAGTAAGTGTACATAATATGTTTGGGTTGTAAGGTATCTCAAACACCAAACCAATTTCAAAGCATTCCTATCGGCTAAGTTTTCACATGCGTTCATATTAAGGTCTACTTCAAATGATCATATCTCTTAGAATATAAGGATTTAGGTAGCCCATCACAAATCAAGTTAAAGTCTATGAGTCTTGTTTCCAACATAACCAAGTTTGCATCAATCAGAGTTTGGAGTAAGAAGTTAGGGTTAGTTTATTAAAACTTTTGTGTATGAGAAATTCAGTGAGGACACTTGTCCATTCGGCAACTCGCCAAATGTTTTGGTAAAACACCGAATTACCTCACCCAAATGTCATGAAAACCTTCAATCTCAGAATATTTTGGTGATCCAAATCCCCATTTGGCGATCTACCAATTATTTTAGTGAGGGGACCTCGCCGATTTGGCTGACGACATTCATTAAAAGGTCATTTTATTTGATTGTTATGTTCATTCAAACCCTTATGACTTTTAAGCATGAAAACAGTCATGATATGAATTACAACCTAAATACATTTTATTTTAAGATATGACTTGATCATAGAAAATTATAGCTTGTAGGAATCATAAACTTGAGAAATTGGGATTTTCTTAGGACTTAATGGGTGAAGGGATACCCCATGATAAAATCCCATACACTAGGGGTAAAATTCTTGGCTTGATTCTTGGAATGGAGACTTGAAGCTTTGAACCACAGTTCTTCCTTTGGGAGAAAACTTTAGAGCAAGGAAATCTAATTAAGGGAGGTTATGAGTGAATGGAGAGTTTTGGGCTAATAAAATCCCCCTAATCCCACTTAGAATATGTTAAACGAACATAATATAAGAATTAAAAGAGTGGAAAAAAACCAAACTAACCTTGACTTAGAAACTGATAGAGGCCCATCACAAAAGCCTTCCACAAACCGTACAACACTTCACGGTCTGTAAAGGTGCCCATGAACTGAAGGGAGTTCTGTGCTCTGAGGATCAACTTAAACGGGAGCTTCTACGGACCGTATAACCCTCCACAGGCTGCACAAGTGCCCATAAAAGACAATATTTTTTAGTTTTGAGGGCTTGGTTCATGGATCAACATACGTCTTGTGAAAGCTTTCACGATCTGTAAACTCATCTGTGAACTCTCCTCCAATTTTCCAACTTTAGAAATCTGGTCTACGGATCCCATTCATATCTCGTGGTTTGTTTCACGATACATGAAAGCGTCCATACAAACCCTTTTCTACAAATTTCAGTTCTTTCTAATCATTCCAAAGTCTGATCTAGGCTAAGGAACTTTTGGGGTGTTACAAGCCATCCCCGACATAGTTATTTAACTATCTTGGCATGAAAATCTAAAATAGCATGGTGTTGAGACAACCAACTCATCCCCAAAATAATATAAAAAATGACCATGTAAAATGTCACCAAGTCTACCCAAGTCTTATACCCTATAAGAGTCACCACACACGAACAAGAAATTCTATCAACAATCGCAGAATCCCCCACAAGAGTTGACATATACAAATGAGCATGATGGGATTCTCAAATCATATAAGGCTAACTACAAAATAAATAGACATATATGAAAAGGTAGAAGCAGGATCAAATAAAGATGTAACATCCGGTCACAAACTAGAATGGTACATGTATTCACCATGTTAGTTGTCTCAACCTCGAGTCTACTTAGGAAAGTATAGAAATGAGCCCAACCACTAGTTTGCGAACTACCTATACTGGCAGAGTACTACCTTTACCTATTTGACCACCACCTTGGTTAGGCTAGATACCACCACCACTTGTGGTATGGACATTGCACCCATGTTGAGGAAAATTTATGTGGTATGAATTGCCTTCTATACCTTCTGTAACTAGGGTAGGAGAGCTACCTACCCACTTTATCCGAATCTAGGGCACCACTTCTGAATGTGTCCAAGATGACCTCATTCGTAATAAATCAAGTCCAATCTTATCCACTAACTTAGCCTTTCGGTTGTTAATTGATTATCTGCTTAGAATCAAGGAATTATTTCTTATACTTTAAATCCCACATATAAATTTATATCTACCTTTTTGGGATAAATATTTTTTCCATTGTGGGTCTAAGGATAATTACAATATAATTGTGTTATCATTCTTGCCTAATTTTAACAACTTTGTTTCTATGAAGCAAAACAATGAATCTAAAATTCTCTCATTGAAATTTTAATTTAGGTCGTCATATTTGTTGAGTCACCCTTAATTGTGAATTGAATATTCGATAACCGTGCAAAATAGATTTAACTTACTTAATTTTTAAAAATTTAGTAGCAAAGGGTATCAAATGAGATAAGTAAAAACAAGATTTATGGGCCAAAAGCCCATAACGCTATTGTCGCCTATTAATATGCATTAGGGCACCATCTAATTATAATTTATGGAAAACAGTTGCCTCCATAACAGAAGTTCCTCCAAGGGCTCAAATTTGTGATGTTAAAATGGAATCAGAAGATCAAATCTTCCATCAACACCAAAAATGAAGCAAAGCCATTGTCCATTGTCATATTCCATCAACAATTCAATCGTGAAAATCCATATTCTGTCATCATAAAAATCATTGAAATCCACTTACGGCGCCACCAGTGAAATTTCTCTTAAAATTCAGGTAGTTAAAATTTTTTGGCTTGCCTTAATCTCTAGGCAATAATTTATCAAGACTCATCTTAATAGAAAAGATTATACACATCACAACTTTGTGCTAGCACAACACCGATACGTATCTGGTAATAGATATATATATTTTTATAAGAATTATTTTGTTAGGTCTTTATTTAAGGACTCAATGATTAAGGAATATAACTTGGGTTATCAATTGAATGATGCTCGCAAAAATGTTTGTGTTGTGGGTTCAATAAATAGAATGATTTGAATTTCCATTAGATCCACTAATATGTTTATATGAAATCCATCAATTAGGAAGTTGAAGAAATTTACTAATCTTAGATTTACATTAATGAGGCTTGATTTGCGCATATTGGTTTTGAATTTGATAAGTTTCATTATGATTATGAGATAGTGTGTAGTTTCAATTCTAGAAGTTCAGATCAAGTTGAGGTCAACTTATATAATTAAATAGATATTCTTTGAAAAATGTTGATGCTTTCCCGAGTGCAGGGATATTAAATGATTCGAGTAAGTTTGTGAACAGAAAATTTTATTGGCATAACTCTTCTGCTGGTCTTAATACATATTTAGATTGGTACACCATTCTTTTGACTTGGCCAATGAAAAATGGGAATTGATAGAGAATCTTTGTAATTAAGATGGTACTTTTCTGTCGATGGAGAGTTGTAAAGTGATATTTTGTATATTCTTATTATCTAGGAAGTCATGAAAATGTATTCGATAACCTATTCATCTATGTGACTTCGAATTCTCATATAATCAAAAAACACAGAAAAATGACCTCCTAACACTCCCACTGATGGAATACTACCTCCTTTTACATAGCAGATCTTCTTCACCTTTCTCTATTTTTCATTCTTCAAATCAAAACCAAGCCTCATATGTATTAATACAAGCAGCAGTTGTAGGCTAATAAAATTTTACGTTGACAAATTTACCTAAAAAAATTTAATAGCCTCACCCTCGGACTACCATTTACACTTATGGAGGATGTTTTCCTGACACCTGGATATGTAAATAATGAAGAGCTTAATCAGATTAGTCCAAAGAAAAAGAGGCATGTTCAAGCTTCTCGTTTAGGATCATATTTTGTTCCTGTAATCTCTTTTGCATTACCATTATCTAATTAAAAAATATTTTTGCAGAGGTCGATTGAAATCTGTAGTCTCTTAGCCCAATAGACTTGCTAGTTTAGGTGCTCGTCGTGCAAGAGAGAGATTCTATTTCGACTCTTTCAAGCTTATGAAAAATACTAACTAATTTCATTTTTGAGCTATGTTACCCTATTGCAAAGTCACTTTTGACTTAAGTAAGTATTGAAACATGATATCCATACTCTTACCCCTTTAAACAATGTGTCAAAATCGGTCCGACGACATCTTAAAAGGAGTTGTGAGAGAAGTGAAGAAAGAAACTGGGTAAGAAATTCACAAGCAACATTGTTGACACCAAATTTTGGGATGATATTTTTGAAGTTAATACTTTTAATTATTCTATTTTTTAAATAGTTCAAAATACATGTTTGCCATTTTAATGCAATTTGTTGATAATTATCCTTGTTCTCAAAATATTGGGATTTTTATCGGTTAATTTTGTTTATATTATTTTGTCACAGCTGGCTGAATACATTCAAATACATGTTCATTTTTTATTAAATTATTATTTTTGTTAAATTGCATTTTTTGCATGCCGTTGATTACGTTCGTTTCATTTTTTTTCGTATTCATTTTACCGGTTACATTTGTTAATATTCGTTTTGATATTTTGTATAGTCCATAAATTCATTCTGATATGGATAAGATTTCATACACATATATTTTATTAACGGGTGGTTTTGGTCCACGGTTTTAAGATAATATTATTGTACTATTGGTGGTTTTCAATTTCTCATTTAAAGAATAGCTTGCTCATTAAGTTAAGGTGTGGTGGATATTTTTAGGGATAAGAATTTTCAGATTGTTTATTCACAAAAGGATGTCAACAGAATGACGACTCTGCTGGAACATAGACGTTCTAACCATTATGAGTTTATTTTTTCAAATTGAGGAACATTTTCTTTTTTCGTGTTATAACTTGTATTATATTTTGTTAATTATTTGTATATTGTACTTGTTGTTTAATCATTATTAATTTAATTGTATGTATATTGTCATTGCATTTCATTGTATGGTTTCCACGAAATGACAAATATAATGCATTAGGAAAATGACAGTTACGTGGCTATCCACGGTTGCCATTCAGAAAAAGTACCTTTGAATTCTTTCGAAGTGATAAACAAATAGTTGACTCGTGGTCATCCAACGTCGTTTATTATACTTCAGCCCGTAGTTTATCGAACTCGGATAACTAGGTCTCTTTTCAAAGCCCATTCTTAGTCACCTCTTACTAGATCATTCATAGTCTGAGTCCATTCTTCGTTCAAGTTATAATATGTTGGAAATACGTTTGACTTGATCCCTACTTCAGCGAGATACGTAGGCGCCACAATGGCTCGGTCATATTCCCCGTAAATTTTTCATTATTTCAAAATGGAAATTGAGATAAATTTTTTGAGGAGGTCTCCAAAAATTTCACAAAGGAGATAGTTGCTACAAGATTGAATACCAGAGGTTGTTAAAGCTGAAACAAGGGCAAAATTTTTAAGGAATGCCCTAAAAATTTCACCACGGTTGTACTCAGACTCCAGATTTATGAGGCGTCACTCCGAATTGGTTTGTACTTTTTGCATAAATTTTTTGTACAGGGTGTTATATTCATTATATATCTTTGATTATTTGTCTTACATTCCATTGAAAAAAAAAGATTTTTTATTTGACATTTTTAAAGTTTGGATGGTCCGCCTTTCAATGTGACTCGTTGATTTTTTATTTTTGTTACCTTCTCTTTAAATAATAATTAAAGATTGTTTTTGTTAATTTTGGGTTGTCCTCTCTTCGATGTTTGTTTTTTCATTTAGGCCACTTTTTTCATTCAAAAATTCATGTATTGTTCCACATATGTTGTATGTCATATCTGGACGAACTACGCAAACTTGATTCTCACCAATGAGATATGTAGGCAGTCTTTCTAGGGTTCGGTATTCTTTATTCAAAAGATTCTTTATTTTTTATTCTTTTTAAAATGTTCATATTTTTAAAATCATTTTTTGATTTGGTTAGTGCCAACACAGTTCGAGTGTGCATGTGAAAAATAATTTGTACAATAGAGAAGATTGATTTCTTGGTAAATCATAGATTCTTTTTGTACCTTTCATTCATACCTTTGTTAGATATAAAAATTTCTTGTATACATTCAAGATAAGAACAAAACCAGATTCATTGTTTCATGTGCATTGTGTGGTGAGTTTTTGATTAAATTTAATTATATTGCTTTGTTGATCTAGAACTTGGCCTAAATGTTTGTTGAGGCGAAATTCTGAGTGATGTTTGATTTGTAAAATGATTGTAGGCCTTCTTTGGCCCGTTCGAGCCTTTCAAACCATACCAAATGACATTAATCCTTGGATGTCCTCACTTTGAGCCTTAACATTTTCTTTGGACAACCACATTTTTAGCCTATACCCTTTCTGAGTGCTAATACACACTATCCCTCTTTTGGCCCGACTTTCTTGAGCGCACTGAAGACGTGCAAGTTACAAAGAAGATTCAAAGTTCAAAATTTGTCAAAGACAAAAGTAACCAGAATCCCTGAAATTCAAGAATACAAAAATAACTTCAAAATTAAGAAAGAAGAGTTGAAAATTCTCCACAAGTTCAAACAAGTCAAGTTTCAACAAAAGAAGAAGATTACTCCAAACAATCAGTAGAAATTCAAAAGATGATGAGATGGGAGAAAAGCTCAGACAGGCAAAGCTTCAAAAGTAGTCAAAAAGAGCAAAGAGAAGGGACAATAAAGAGAATCAAACGCTAAAAGCGTAAAAAATGTTGAAAGCACAAATTCAGTGCAATGCTCAAGAAAGGATTAAGTCACTTTTATCCCAAATGACTACCTACCCTTCCCTAAGCCTACATTACAAGCCATTAACAAGACCTCCATGATTTCATTTCAAAATTTCTCACATTAGTGGAGATTTACATGAAGGTCAAGCCTATGGTATCACAATTGCATGCGTTGAATATTTTTCTAAGTGTGAGTGGATTTCGTTAAGTGTCCCCAAATCAAAACACTTTAAGTGTGTGCAAATTGGAACTTTCTTTGTAGTGAGGGCACTTGAAACATGATTTTAGGTCAAGTTCAAAGCCTTTATTTGTAGCAAGATGAACAAATCTTGTCGTTACTTGAGTACAATTGAGGTACCACTTGAATCCATAGGAATTACCTCGAAGTCAATCTCAGTTGAAAGAGAGAATTGTGAGAAATTTTGTACAATATCAATTGTTGGTGCTAACCAAGTTAAAATATGTTTCATTATCCAGAAAATAAAAATGGATTGATACCCACTTTTCAGTACTTGTCCAAACCAACTTTGTGGACCGTTTCATTGTTAATACTTGTCCAAACAACTTTGTGGATGATTTCATTATTGATATTTGTCCAAACAAACTTTGTGGACCGTTTTGTCCAAAATAACTTTGGGGACTATTTCATAGTTAAATTTTTATTTCAGGATCGTCATATTCTCCAGAATGACATCATTTTAAATTTGGATCGTCATACCTTTCAAAACGTCATTTTCTTAAATATGGATAGTCATACCTTCAAAATGACATCTTTTTAAATTTATGTCGTCATACCTTTCAAAATGACATCTTTTAAAAATTAATTTGTTATCTCAAATAAAATGATTCTTTTTTAAATTGGTTTGTCATGTCGTTCAATATGACACTTTTTATTTTGTTATTCCATTTCAAATTGACTTTTTTATTTATTCTTGATGCTATTAAGTTCAAATTATCCCATTAGTTAATTACCTTGTTCATATGAGGCTATGTTTGCATAATTTATGTTGCTTTTATGTTACATTTGTTACTAACATTATTATTGCAGATTTTGTGATACACCATTCATATTAAGTTCAAGATTGAGTTGTCATCTCCCTTCAAATAGCATGTTAAGTTCAAGTTGGGTCATCCGCCTTTCAAAGAGACACGTTGGGTTGTCACCTCGTTCAAAGTGACATGTTATATTCAACTTGGGTCGTCCGTCTTTCAAAGAGACACATTGGGTTGTCACATCTCTTCAAATGACACTTTAAGTTCAAGATTGGGTTGTCACATCGTTCAAAGTGACATGTTATATTTAAATGGGTCGTTCGCCTTTCAAAGAGACACGTTCGGTTGTCACCTAGTTCAAAGTGACATGTTATATTCAATTGGGTTGTCACCTCCATTCAAGTGACATGTTATATTCAAATGAGTCGTCCGCCTATCAAAGAGACACGTTGGGTTGTCACCTCATTTAAAGTGACATGTTATATTCAAGTTGGGTTGTCACCTCCATTCAAGTGACATGTTATATTCAAATGGGTCGTCCGCCTTTCAAAGAGACATGTTGGGGTGTCACCTCGTTCAAAGTGACATGTTATATTCAAGTTGGGTTGTCACCTCCATTCAAGTGACATGTCATATTCAAATGGGTCGTCCGCCTTTCAAAGAGACACGTTGAGTTGTCACCTCGTTCAAACTGACATGTTATATTCAAGTTGGGTTGTCACCTCCATTCAAGTGAATATTCAAATGGGATGTCCGCCTTTCAAAGAGACACATTGGGTTGTCATCTCCATTGAAGTTACATGTTATATTCAAATGGGTCGTCTGCCTTTCAAAGAGACACGTTGGATTGTCACCTCGTTCAAGTGACATGTTATATTCAAGTTGGGTTGTTACCTCCATTCAAGTGACATGTTATATTCAAAGGGGTCGTCCGCCTTTTAAAGAGACACGTTGGGTTGTCACCTCGTTCAAAGTGACATGTTATATTCAAGTTGGGTTGTCACCTCCATTCAAGTGACATGTCATATTCAAATGGGTCGTCCGCCTTTCAAAGAGACACGTTGAGTTGTCACCTCGTTCAAACTGACATGTTATATTCAAGTTGGGTTGTCACCTCCATTCAAGTGAATATTCAAATGGGATGTCCGCCTTTCAAAGAGACACATTGGGTTGTCATCTCCATTGAAGTTACATGTTATATTCAAATGGGTCGTCTGCCTTTCAAAGAGACACGTTGGATTGTCACCTCGTTCAAGTGACATGTTATATTCAAGTTGGGTTGTTACCTCCATTCAAGTGACATGTTATATTCAAA
>JAJOOS010013499.1:0-13636 GCA_029582725.1 Solanum chiquidenum
TATCAAAACTCTACAACTTAGGCATAAAACGTTACTCTTAGTAACTGATATATATAAATCAACATTATTAATGTTAAGTCTTTTTGTCCATTAAATAAAATAATACGATACTATCAAATACATTTATTTTGATTCGGAAATTTTCAAAATAACTTATTATTTTAATGAAGTGATTTAGATAACTTAACCAATTTTAATGGACTTTTTAGGTGCCTAACACTTCCCTTTTAATTCGGATCCATAATTTGAAATGTAGTGTTAACTGAACCAGGTGACCCATTAGTTCCGACCCGACCCGACCCAATAGAGCAGCAAAACGAAGAGTGTCTGTCTCACTTTTGGGTGAAAATGGCAGCATCATTCAGATGGATGCTACAGCTACACAAGGATGTACCAAAAGCAGCAAGATTTTACTCAGAGAGTTTGAATTTCTCCATTAATGTATGTACTCATAGATGGGCTGAGCTCCAATCTGGGCCTCTCAAACTTGCTCTCATGCATTCATCAAGGTACTTTTCTCTCTTTTGGTAAATTTCTTGAATCATCATCTAAACAGTTGATTGTGGATCAAGATGTGTTAAAGTTCACATTTTGGGTTCTGGGGTTTGGTAGTTTGGTCTGCTTATATTTGATATTTGGTTCTTTTTTTAGATTTTCAAGATTTTTGCTTATAAATGTGTTTCCTTCCCTTGCCTATATTGTTCTTGAATATTCATCTAAAATATTATGGTTCAGAAAGATGTGTAGAAGTTCTCAATTTGGGTTTTGGTGCTGGGTAGTTTAATGTGTTTGGATTCAAAAGTTAGTTGCTTTTAAGAATTTCAGGATCTTTTAGTGTGTCTAAGCAGTTGATTGACGACAGAGAGTTTCTCGGATGGTATCCTCACTTCCAACCCGAAGGTTGTAAGTTCGAGTTCAAGGGAGCAAAAAGGGTGGGAGGTCCTAGGGAGGGGTATGGGAAAAAAGAAAGCAGTTGATTGATGATAAACATGTGATAATGTCTTCATTTTGGGTTCTTCTGATTCAGTGTCCTATATTGTAAGAGTGGTTTTCGAGAACTATAATTTGCATTTCTCTCATATCAAAATGGTAATAATATATACATTTTAAAATTTTGGTCAAAAGCTCTCTTAGTTTGAATTGGAATGGACAGTTCATTGCTAAGAGTTGAATGCAGCTTTGGGAAGCAGTTTTTATATGCGTATTTTGGAGTATTTGGCGTAAGAGAAATTGTAGGTGTTTTGGTGGGAATAAAGAACATATGTCTCAAGAGTCTTTTCTGATCTTATGTACATCTTCAACTTATAGAAGGAACAAAACTTCGTTAAGCTACTATAGTGTACCTCCTTGGAACATATTCAATTACAAAATGGCAAACTTCATGGGACATCAAGAGTATTTGATCCTTCTCTTGTAAGCTAATAATTTTGCCAGTGGCTTGCCTTTTAAGATTATTGGTTAATATACTTTAAGAAAAAGGAATTATTCCCTTAGTTAGAGTAAATTGGATAAGAGAAAATCCTCTTTTTTATTTTACATCATAGTGAGTTACATGTGCTATGCTAGTTTTAGATCAAGGAATGAACAATTCTGGCACGAAATTTGTTTGTGAGGAGGAATAATAAAATTAGACATTGTAGATTTCCGGAGTGTCATATTACCAATCTGATATTATGCTGGTCTTCTGTTGAGGAATTACAAATAGGGCAGCTCTGGCAGGATAAAGTTTATAGGCGTTGTAGACAGTGATTCAAAGCAGCTCACTCAAGCTCCTTTAAGAGTATCTGATATTAAGCTGGATACTTGTGGACTATCAAACAGAAGATACATCTTGGATCAGATTCTTGAGCTGTAACGAGTGTTCAGAAAGTCTAGGAAAATGTATATTTTAACCACATCCATACGAGCTGAAGTGTTAGAACATTTTAGCCCTTTTAGTGCAACTATGAGCCATGTAGTATATGCACTAAGGCTGCTTCAGTGCATACAAGGATGATTTGTTGTTTGAAAGAGTTTGTACTTGTCAAAATAAGGTCGAGTTGTTATAAACCTTAACTGTTACTGCATCACCTTCACAGTCCTAGATATGCTGCTTAGTCTAGAGTTCTGTTTTGTTTGCTTTCGGATATATGGTAAGCCTAGCTTGATAGCCTTCGCTTACTATATTCTGTGGTTTGTATTTAGCTGCATTTTTTGTCGTTGCTTGATTTAATAGCCTTCCCAATGTTGCGTGCAGTTGCTTCAAGTTTAGTCTGCATCTCAATTAGGCATAAACTATGATAATTGTCTGTCTTTGCCTACTGATTATTTCATATCAATCGGTCACTTGTTTCTGTTTGTGATTCTGTTTTTTTTGTTGTTATTGAGCGTCATACAACTGGTTAGCTGCTAACTTTTGTTTTACAGTGACATTGTTGTGCAGAAGGGATACTCATCCCTCCTATCCTTTACAGTTGATGATATAAACAATTCGGTGACCAAACTATTGGCTTTAGGTGCCGAGTTGGATGGCCCCATCAAATATGAAATCCATGGAAAGGTAACCAAAATTTCTTAAGGTTGCTTTCAAAATTGTTGACTGGAATTGGTTTATGCTCGTTATTTACACATCAATTCAGAATTTTGTTCTGCATTCAGCATTTATGTTGATGAAACTGACCTATCGCATACTGTCTATGGTCCTTGTAGGTTGCTGCTTTGCGGTGTGTGGATGGACATATGTTAGGACTTTATCAGCCGTCCTAGGCATCCTCGAAACAACCACTTGCAGGTAAAAGAAATCGCGACTTCTGTAACAAGCTAAATTGGTTGCTCGACATAGATTTTGCATTCAGGTGTATTGTTGAAAAAGAGAATTGACTCTTGTACATGGAGGTGAAGCACATAAAGAGAGTGTTACAGCAAGAGACAGTCATTACAGTAGTTGAATTCCTACTGTATTTGTTTTGATGTTTTGTTCTGGTTATACTTTTGTAACATGATGTTTTGTATTCACCAACATGGATTGTGGTGCCTCCACCCTTAACCAGAGGTTTCAGGTTCGAGCTCTGGGCATGAAGAAAATTTTGTTGGGAGCGTCACCCCTGCTGTGCGCAATCCGGATTTAGTCGGGGCTCCAGTGTGGCTCCGGACACCGGGTGGGCAACCAAAAAAAAAAAATATGATGTTCTTTATTCAAATCTATCCTTTTGTAACATAAATTCATATCATGATATTAAAAATCCTTCATTCAAATGATTCGACCAAGTAAGTAGGGTGAGTTCTCTATACAGGTATCCAGAGAGTTACTTCCTCCGTCTTAAATTATCTGTCATTTATACGACCCTTGAGAAATGTTAATTAGGAGGGATATTTGATTAATTTATCCTTATTTATCTAAATTGTAGTCTCTCCACTAAATGTTTCCTCTATTTATGAAATGTTCTAAGAATTTTAGACGACTAGAGGGAGGGGGTAGTAGTTTAGTTTAATCAAGAGTTGGACAAACTCTAAAGCAGATGTAATTACTGTAACAAATGTATCAATGCCTATTAGCTATATCGTCGATCAAGAAAATAAATACACACTAATCAAGCAAACCTGATTAATTAATACTAAAAGAGTTGCCTAGTTGTCATCAAAAGAAAATTCAAGAAATTAATTACACAAAGTCAACGAACCCAAGTTGAAGGAAACTTAAATTTAATTGAACTCACATGCACACATCGGTTTTTCCTGAAAAAATGTCACGTAATTAAGTTCAAGGACCTTCTAAAATCCAAAGCCTCCCATCTTTTTTCAATTCTTCAGAGTTTTTGTATCATAATAATGGAGGGGTATGTTATAGCAATCATATTATTTCTTTTTGCGTTTGTTGTATCTGTTATTTACTTCACTTCTTGTTATAAGAAAGGCAACAATAAGAAGCACCGTCCTGTGGGGATCGATGCGAGGCGAAGAAATAGAGCGTTAATTTCTGGTCAAACTTATGATTCTGGTGGTGGAATAGGAGGGGGGAATTATAATGGCAATGACGCGAGTGGCGGTGGTGCTGCCTTAGTGGCTGGCACTGCTGCCATATCAGCAGCTTTGACGAGTATAGCTATAGATGGTGATGGTGGTAATGGTGATGGTGATGGTGATGGTGGTGGAGGAAGTTGACTTGGTCAAAATCGTAGCTATTAAACTAATATTGTAAGGATAATGTTTACGTGCCACATGCATGTGGCTAGTTTATTTTTTCCTATTTTATTATGTTATTTTGGTGAGAATTTATGTAATTAGATATGTGATTTGTACAAAATGTTATAATTTAATTTCTTCTTCTTATTTCCCCATAAAAGAATAAGTACTCCTCTATTTGATTATTCAATTAATTAAAATTAATATCCACCAATATAATATAATGATATTTTACATGAACAAGTCGTTTACGTACATGTTATAACATGTAATAATCTATTTTATTTTCAAGATTATATATAAATCTCATTTTTACGTAAAAAATTACACATAAATATTTTTTCATAATATGAAGATATAAAATATATTGTTGACACTACAAAATACATATAAGTTAAAATTCTTTAATTGTAGTATATCCAAGAAGCATATGCCAACTCATGTGACAAAAAATTGGTGACAAGTTGCTGATAAAATGTGGTTGAACTTATTTAATGTGTGATATATATATATGCCAATATATTTTAGTAATATTATTTTTGTTGACTATAGGATAAAATTTTCGCTTCGGTATTATATTGTTTTCTACTGAAGTAGCTTTCATCTTTCAACCACTCTAATTTTATATAAATCATAAAATTATAAACAAACTCCGTGGGGCTTAACTAGTTTACCAAATAAAAATAAAAAATCTCCCCATTATTTGCATGCACATTTATTAGTATTTTAATTAAACAACTTGATAAGTTCCAATATTATTTTAATCCTACTTAGTGCTACTTAATAATGTTAATCATCCTTCTTCATACGAACAATTAATTAGAACTCAACATGACATCCCTTTTCTCTTGTTTATGTAGCGGAGGCTTCGAAAAAGATCGAAGTATAAGGCGCGATTGGAGCTTTCCTCATTCACCTCCGTTAGATCCTGATTTATCTGATGTTGAAGAAGATGATGATAAATATTATACGTACACACAAAAAAGTGCAACGCATACAATTGCTTTAGGAGAGTCCAACACGAAAGTCGTCTATACAAATAATGATGATGATGATGATGATGGTGGTGGTGCTAATAGCGGATATATTAGTCATGATGAGGGTATTTATTATGGGAATGGTGAGAATAACTCCGTTAATGATAGTGTTAACGGGGTTGATAGTACACCAACCGTTGATGGTGGCTATGAGTATGATGATGGTGGTGATGATGGATATGCTAGTGCTGATGGAGGAGAGGAAGATGGTGGAGACGATAACTATAGTGGAGATGGTGGGAGTAGTTTCCGCGGTGGTGACTATGAGAGTGCATGAGAAAGTATCGATGCATGCGATTGATCAAAGTTTTTAATTTCTTCTAATGTCATTCAATCCCATATTATATGTGCAATAATATTTCTCATCGATGAATCTTTTTTTTACTTCTCTCTTCTTTTTTTTCTTTTTTTTTTATTTATCGTGTATTGAAGATTGAGTTTAATTATATACATGTTAGTGTGTAATTATTTTTAAAAAAATTAAAACAATTTTAGGTCATACCTAAATGATATTTACATATAAAACTTCTTAAAATGTGTAAATTTGATGGTGCAAATTATTCTTTACACTAATAGTAGATATGATTTAATCCAGTATTAGTGCAAAGAACTTCTCACAATATTTATAAATATATATTTGTAACCTTGAACATTTAAATGATTAGCTAATATCGGGGGTGGAGTTACCTTGTGTTTAGGGGTTCATCTGAAAAATTATACTCCCTCCGTTTCAAATAGAATGACTTCCTTTCCTTTTAGTATGTTTAAAAAAGAATGATTTCTTTTCTTTTTTTAGTAACATTTTAATTTCAGCTTTCCACGTGGCATGTTTAAAGCCACAAGATTGAAGGGAAATTTAATACATTTGACATAACTTTAATTTAGGACCACAAGATTCAAAAGTCTTCTTTATTTTCTAGAACTTCATGTCAAGTCAAACCAGGTCACTCTTTGTGAAACGGAAGGAGTATTATTTATGTATGGTTAAAGTGATTTTTTATATATATTAGATGTTGAATCCCCTTCCACTAGTTCGTTTGTCTACTTCTTCAGATTTTGAATCCCATAATTAAAATCCTAGCTTCGCCACGAGCCTAATACTATCATAGGTAAAGATAACGACGAGCGTATAGCTATATATAGGTTGAGTGCTCAAGCGCCCATTATTTGAATAGCAAAACCCTATTGCTTGTAAAGAAAAATTAAACTAATTATGATTCATATTGAAGAATTTTCTAAAGCTCTCATTTATAAGAGATAATCTCAGCCGCCACCCCCCCCCCCCCCCACCCCCCACCTCCATGGAAAAGGCACATGGGCCAATGGCCATAATGGGCAAAGGCCCACTTCTTCGTTTAGTTAAAAGGCCATATTCATTACAAACCTAAACAATTCACCAAACTGACTCACCAGCCCAAAGCTACAACCTTCCACATTTTTTTATGGGAAACTTGGGAAAATTACTGAAATACACATCTTATGTTTCCCTTATTTCCAATATTCCCTTCTATCTCTAAAAACCTCTAAAATTCCTTATTTCTTTAATGTATCTAAGCTACATATTAATGTATTCGAGCCAGTATTTACTGTATCCAAGTTACTTATTATGTATATGAGCTACATATTAATGTATCTGAGCCAGTATTTAATGTATCTGAGCTACATATTATGTATCTGAGCTAGTTTTTAATGTATCTGAGCTACATATTAATGTATCTGAGCCAGTATTTAATGTATACGAGCTACATATTATGTATCTGAGCTAGTTTTTAATGTATTCGAGCTACATATTAATGTATCTGAGACAATATTTAATGTATCCGAGCTTCAATTATTGTATCCGGCTTTTTTAATTTTTAAGGGATTAATGTAATTAGAAACTTATTAGGGATATATTGTAATTTCATATTAAAAGTATGTGATTCTTATAATTTACATTAAATATATTACATTAAAAAAATATTTACCATTTATAGTAATAACATTTTTTTTTCACTTGATCATTTTTAATACATTTATAATACAGTTTTAATACATATTACAAAGAACAATTTATTATTCTCGTATAATACAAGTTTTATTGATGGATAATACACTTATCACACATTTTAATATATTTATAATACAATGTGTCAATTTCTTACCAAAAAACATACTATATTTTTTTTTAAAAATAGTTATAAAAAATATATATTGCATACATAATTCACTTTCAATGCATATTGCATATTTAACATAGTATTGCTATGTATTGCTATAAATGGTAATAACTAAAAAATATTACTAAAATCGATAATTATTTATTAAAAGGTACCCATCCAAGTAATTTTTCCTTTTTGGGTTATAAACATAAAGGACTATTTATGTTTAAAAGTATATAAATAAAGGACCAAAGTACACTTAAGAATATACACAAGGGACTATTTTGGTAGAGTTTGATAAGTATCTAGTGAATTTAAAGAATCAAAATTGTTAGTGCATAAAAACTATAATACATTAGATATTATGAAAGAATCACGAATGTGTGCGCTAATTTTTTTAAAATTTATTTTGTAACGGTTAGATATTTCTAAACGAACTAAAAACAAATAAAGAAGAAAATGATTGGTTCATCATTGTTTGCTTTCGGTATTTTGGCCTAATAAGTTAGCGATTTTTAGTGGATCGAATCACATCACATGGTGCACTTTTTATTGGTTCATGTCTCACCACCAAGTAGTTCGACCATATCGAAATTCTGTTCATCAAAATTTGAACAGATAAATAAAAATCATGTGTCATGATTTTCTTTCCATTGAGAAAACAATCAACTAAGCACATACGTATTAGGCAGAATGGTTTGATAGACCCTTTTACTTGTATGAGTTTATGTTTTGGATCATTCTACTTGATCACTTGTCAATTGAACCCTTAAACTCAGTGAAACTAAGCATTTTAAACCCCTTTCGTTGTGTATGAACTTCAAACGCTTAACAAAAATGACATATCATCATCCACATCACATTTTAAATGACACATCACTTCTTCTTTTTTTAAAATAATCTATTTGTTCTTTCTTTTTCACTTCATTCCTCCTTCATCCCTCACCTCTCTCCATTTTATTTTTTACATTAGAGATACCACCACAACCTTCCATTCTCACTAGTATCATTACATTCCTAAATAACTAACAATTATCATTCAAATTTTTTTTTCGAAATTTCTTTTATTCATAACTTTTAATCGTATTTCTTTTACCAACATTTACATCTACCACTTAAACCACCATAAATCTCCCATTGATGTTAACGAATAGCCATTAAAATACATCAATATACTATAACATTTGTACACAATTTTACATAACACATTTCACCTAATTTCACAAAGACATTCAACAATCCTTTTTCATCTTTCAAGACTGTTGAATCTTTATCACTTTATGGGTAATAAATTACCCCAAAATTAAAAGGAAAATATAGATCTACAACAACAATACAATTTCGTTTCTAATCCCGTGAGGAAGAAAATGTGGGGGAAAAAAAAGAGAAACAAGAAATTCGAAAGGGCTAGAAAGGGGTAAGACCTAGCCCCCCTTGCTTGCACTTATCCATATTGATATTTTTTTGTGTTTAATAAAAGGCCACTAAACACTGTCTAGTGGTAAATTTGCAGGGGGAAATGGCTGAAAAGGGGAGAAAGAAGAGAAATGGGGGTTTGAGAGTAGAAATTAAAAAAAATAAAATGGGGAGGGGTGGGGTGGGAAAAGAAGAAACTGGAAAAAAAATATCTTATTTTTGATCTTTTTATTCCATTTTTAAAAAGAAAAAAAATATTTTTAGTCTAAAATTTGATCTTTTACGCTTCTTCTATGCGTGACATCACACATTTGTGCCAACTCAATAGTTAAGTTGCCACATAAGCTTGGTCAACGGTCAGAAAGGCTTAAAACATAGAGTTTCATTGAGTTTAAGGGTTCAGTTGACAAATAGTCAAATAGAAGGGTCCAGAATACAAACGCATACAAGTAGAATGGTTCATCAGACCATTTCGAATACGTGTTATTTATGTGTGATGGAAACATGTGTGCACCAAATATTGTGTTGGGTGGTCGAAATTTTATAGGTAAGAAACAAAATTAATTAGAGTCCACTATATTCTGCTAACCTAATTAAAGACAATGCATGATACAACAATTCTCTGTGTTAATTGCTTTATTAGTATCTTATAATTTAAGAATCTAATTTATTCTGGGCACACCTTGTCTTAAAAAATTCCATGTTCATATTAATGCATCGCTAACCAAATAATTGATATGCATCATGATATTTTTATACAAAAAATTGATACGATTGATTGTGAATGTGACCATCTCCTATAATGGGCGGAACCACTTTAGGTAAAGGTAGTCTGATATCGAAAAATTATGCGAGGTATAGAAATTAAATGTATTATTATGAATTTATATTTAATATTGTATACCCTTTAATATAAATGAAAAGATAATTTGCACATTTATTATCAAATTTCTGACTCCGTCATTCATAGTGATACAACTAACTTTTTTTTTCTTTTATGTGTTTAGGAATCTGAACATTTAAGTCAATATTTAAAAGTAATGGAAAAATTAACCTAATATTTATAAATTTCTATAGAAAAAGAATCTACATAAATTTCAATAATAATGTTCCAGTACGGAATAAGTTAGGCCATAATCATATTTCTAATTAAAATTATCGGGCAATCAAGAAACTTCCTAATTACTCCACTAATTTGGAATTTAATCTATTAAAATATGGTCCAAGTGATTTATCGTTCGATCACTAATTAAACTTAATTAGTTTAATTCTTTATTGCGATAAGTATAATATATAATTATATATATATATATAACTTTATTCTTATTCGGTCATGCATAATCAACTAGATTTATATTGTCTCATGTATGGCCCTCTTTGATTTGATTTTTCTATTAATCATACCCGAATTTAATTAGTGGGGGCCATTAATCCTGAAAATATATGTATGTGTTGTCATTATAACATTTTATACTTACTAATTTTCTTGGTTAGAATAATAAGTGTTTTATTCTATATGCTTATACTAATTTTCTTGGTTAGAATAATAAGTGTTTTATTCTATATGCTTATTCGAATGAGGCTCGTTTTTAGGTGTTTCAATTCAGAAATCTGAACATATAGAAATATTTTTATTATACATTTTCGTCTTATATTTTAAAAAAATTGTGTGTGTTTTTAAACGCTCATTAAGTATGTAATCGCATAAAATATATCACTTCCTTTTATTATCATATTAGTGTCAATTGGGATAGACCTGGAGTTTTGTGGTTTATTGAAACTAATGTGTTTGATTAAAAGATATGATTAACGTTTAACGATTAAAAAGATGAGCATCGAACTCTTTTTCAAACTTCTAGTCGTTAGTGACTAATAGACATTTTATCATGTGTTCTGTAAGAACATGTCATATTTCAAGTGTTTAAATGAAATTTAAATATAATTTTAAGGATCGTCGATGTATTCAGCCTAATTATTCCATCATTTTCTTGTTTAGTTAATTAGGACCACCTAATTGTTTGATTGGTGAGTCAAGTAGGAAGCAGGCCACGTGGGGATATGCCACTTGACTAACTTTAATTTCTTGGGATTTTTTTATTTATAAGATGTGATGCCATTTTTTTTAAAGCTTTTTATTCATTTATTTTAATTTATTTTGTTTGGTGTGTGTGTGGTGGGAGGGGGGTGGGGGTAATAATTTTGGCCTATTTAAATGCCAGTTTTTTGGGTCAAATTTCATATTATCTACTGAATTCTCTCCTTCACAAATATTACTACTAAAAATAAGTGTTCAAATTTTGTTTAATTTTGATATTAAGGTATGGCTAATTTGTTAGCTGTTGAGAACTGGACATGGATCGACGGTTGTGATGACTTGAGCAACTTCGACGTGTCACAAATCGACGGTGACATTGTTATGTCTTTACTTGATGACATGCAAGGTGATGATCATCATGATGATGAAAGATTAACGAGCGTTATTAAATCTCTTGAAGCCGAAATTGATCAAACTCAATCTTATCCTACTTTTAATAATGTAGGATCTGAATTGGTAGTAAGGGTTCATGGTCATGATTCTTTCCAAGACAAGCAAGAAAGAAATTATAATGGTGAAAATTTGCAATCGCAGAATACTATTGGTCCATGTCAAAGCGAAGATTTTGTTGAATCAAATGATCTTGATTTTAGTTGGATAGAGATGGAGATGGCGTCTTCGTACCCTAGCGATGACATGAACTTGTGGCACTTGAACAACAATTGTGAACAAGAT
This sequence comes from Solanum chiquidenum, assembly GCA_029582725.1. Taxonomy (NCBI): domain Eukaryota; kingdom Viridiplantae; phylum Streptophyta; class Magnoliopsida; order Solanales; family Solanaceae; genus Solanum; species Solanum chiquidenum. Next base: position 11,526 of record JAJOOS010013499.1, read on the forward strand.
TATGAGGAGGTTGTTGGTGGGATCTCTGATTACTCTGATACCGTTTCCTTTGAGGAAAATAATTATCATTCTTTATGGCAAGAACAAAATGTATAAAGTTTTTGTTCAGATATAAATTTAAATTGGTATAAGAAAGAAAGAATGTTGATACCTAAATTAGACATTAAGTTTAATTAAATATATTAGTCTTTTCCTTTTTATATATATCATTATATGAAAAAAAACAATTAAAATTATGGGTGAATTTTAACCTCACAGCATGTTATTTATCAATTTTAATGATCAAATTACTATTTAATGTTAAGCAAAATATTCACCTACAATTACAAAAATAAGTAATCTAATTGGACAAAATTCTTAATTTGTACGTTGCAAAACTTATTTTTTCTTTTCTTTTTTTCTTCATAAAAGAACTAATATACGTGAGAACATTATTGTTCTTGGTTAATACTCGTTTCCATTTCACCCAAGCAACAGCAAATATAAAACCAAAATTCAATATTATAACTAAATTACAGGGAAAAAACGATTTTGTTATCAAGGGTTATGTATATAATAATAATGATTAAAGAAAAAATGACAATATTAACTAAATTATTTTAGGAAGGTCATTTCCAATTTCATTTTGGCAGGTTATATTTTTTATTCGAATATTTAAATGGACAATGACAAGTCACTACTCGATACTAAAGCAAATGTCCATATACAAAGTCCAAGAAAAAATATTAATAGTTGATATTGCTCCATTTTTAATTAAAATATTTTGGATCGAAACCTTGAACTAAACAACTTCTTAGCACGTTTCGATGTAAATTTAAAATTATCGAACTAGTGAATTTCAGATTTTGAGTGAAGCGATGTCATCAACACATTTTATGAAAATTAAGTAGTAAATATACATCTTTTTAGAAATGATATGTGTAAAACATATATAAAATATCGAATAATATCCTTGGACAAATTTACGTTTCATCATCAATAGTCAATACTGTCAATTACTAACATCAATCAACTTCACCATCACAATTACCATTACTATCATCATCACGTCAATCACTACAACACCAATCAACCATTATCATTACTAGTCACTAACATCAACCATTAACATCACCACCATAACAACAAACCATCTAGCTCCACCATTAATAATGAACATCAATATTTTCATTTTTTAATCAAATAATAATTTCATTTTATTATTTATTAAAAAAATTAACTATGTTTATTTTAATTGTATATATATTTATTATGCTTATAAACAATTAAATTATTCTCATTCAAATGTGAAACACAAACCGTCTTAATCATTTAATATTAAATCTAGAGATAATATTTTAATTTAATCATTAAAATATACGTACAAATTCAATTTCAGATATCTTAATTTTAATAAAAACAAATAAGATCTAAAAACATTTGTGTAGCCAAGTATCGAGGACGAGCCCTACATACCCATAACCTAAAGATAGACTTTCAAGTCTGTCATCCAACCAAATGTCTTGAATTCGGTCTCTAAAATGAAAAAAAATATAATAAAAAATGCTTCCTTTTTAATCAACTATATATCACGCTATGCAAATTTAAATTAATAAAATTTCGACTCCAACACAGATATCAAACAAATAAAAATGCCCTGCATTTCATGGCCAAGGCAAACCCACGTACACGTGATCAATGATGTTTTACCATAACTATCTTTTGTTTTTATTTCATTATTTAAGCCTTTATGTCTGCAGGTAGGGGTGTACATGATCGGGTTGGGTTGGTTCAGCTTTTTTAAATATTAAATCAAATTATTTGTGTAAAAAATTTAAATTTACAAACCAAATCAAATTAATAAAATTCGAATTTTAATTTTTTGGGTTTTTCAACCTCGGGTTGGTTCGGGTTTTTCAAATACCAAACCAAACCATTGTGTCGAATTTTTAAATTTATAAATCAAACCAAACTAATAAACCTCAGATTTTTGGATTTTTTCGGTAAAGTTTGCATACAAACATATAATTAACTTGTGCTCCAAATATTTCTTTAGTCCAACCAAAATACAATTATCTAAGGTATAAGAAAATAACACAAAATATGAGATGAGTACTGATGACACTAAAATA
>JAJOOS010013500.1:0-12879 GCA_029582725.1 Solanum chiquidenum
ATCATTTCTTCTTTTTTTCTCTTGCTCCCTTAGTCCCGATTTCCCCCTTTGATTATACTTATTGCTTATGGTCATTTTAATTGCTTCCGCGACCAAGGACGTGTAATGATACGCTATGAGGCTTGCTTGGGGTCCCTTTGGGTTCCCCATTTGCCGGTCACGTCTAGGCCCTAGGCTTGGGTCGTGACAATTAGTAATTCTAATAAAGCTCAATTCAAAATCAAATCAATACTAATGATAACAAGATAAATTAATTCAACACTAAAAATGACAATAATGTTGAATATTTGTTCTTTGGTTTACATTGATTTAGACATATAAAATACATAGCTTAATTTTAATTTTTCTTTAATGTTAAATCATGTAATTAATATTTATTAAACTTATTTTAGCATGATTTAGTACTTTTAAATTCAGATCATTTTCATTATGACTTATCAATTTGCAATATTTATTTTATACAATTTTTTAATTATTTTTATTGAATATTTTAGTGTCATCACTCATCTCATATTTTGTGGTATTTTTTCTTAAGAAACCATTAGATAGTTATATTTTGGTTGGACTAAAAAAATATTTGGAGTACAAGTTAATTATATGTTTGTATGAAAACTTTACCGGGAAAACCCAGAAACCCAAAAAAATCAGACATTTATTAGTTTGGTTTGATTTAAAAATTTAAAAATTCGACACAAATGGTTTGGTTTGGTTTGATATTTGTAGAACCCGAATCAATCTGAAAAAACCTGAAGTTGAAAAACCCAAGTTAGTTTTGTTTGGTTTATAAATTTAACACAAATAATTTGATTTGATATTTGAAAAATCCAAACCAACCCGATCATGTACACGCCTATTTAGAATGATATTTGAAGTAAGTTACTATACTTCTATCGAGTACAAGTAAAAAGAATAGAGGGGTATTACCCTCTAAATACGAAGCAATAATGAGGGCTTATATTTTATTTTATTTTGAATCAAACAGAGTAGGAAAAGAATCGATGCTATTTACTGAGACGTAACTGAATATAAAACCATTGTCTTAGACGAAGAGTAAATGCCTAACATTAGTAATGGCCAATACTTGGATAATTGATTTGTAAATTTCATTATTCAAATAACCTACTAATAATTTTCTACTTATTTAGTACAGTAACATATTTATCTATTTGAGAAAAATCATTCAAGTAAAGAAATTATACAATCGATTAAAAGGATTCAATATATATAATTTTTGGTACCTTACTTTACGGAAGAAAATAGAAGGGGTCGAATAATTTAATTCTAACGATCAAAATTTAAATAAAAATACATATTATTTGTCATAATCAATATTTTTATAAAATATACTGGACAAATTGTGTTGTAATTATGGAGTATGTTGCATTTTGCACCCTTGATATACTGTGTTATAATTAAGGCTTCAAGAACTAAACTAGTGTATTAGCTATTAGTTCGCCAAAATCAATAATTTTACCTTAACTCTATTAATTATAATGTGAATAATGAATTGTTTTTTTACAAATCATGTCAATACTTGATGACTTGATTTTAAAAACAATGGAAATATCTTTTTTGGAGAAATTTCTTCCTAATTAAGTCAAGCTTAGTTGCTGCTGCCTAGCTATAGGCTAAAAGCAAGCTTCGACTTTTCATCGCTTCTAGCCACCTTATTTCATCACTCAAGATCTAAATTCAGAATGGTAAAAGTTTCTTAAATTTCAAATTAAATAAATTATAATACAACTTCAAAATCAAATTCATAAAATTTAAATTCTAAAGAACCGAATAAACTTTCTCCGTCCAAAAAAATGGTGTCTTATCTCTGTCCATACTAAAAATCCTTAAAATAAAGAGCCACGTTTTTCATTTTTTCAATTTCCAATCACTGTATAACTCCTTTTATCTTCTCTCCGAATAAAGCCATTAACAAACTTTCGAATTTCGAACACATATATGATACAAATTCGAACTATTTCTTTCGAATGTTGACTCTAATAAATTCTTGTTCAATCTTCACTCCTCCAAATTCTTCATTACTTCCTCCTCGTAAATCCATCGTCATTCGTTGCCAAGCCGCTGCTGACCCATCAACCAGCGGCGGACCCTCGTCCTCTCGCTGGTGGTTCAACTTCGGCGCCGCCGCCTCTGCTGCCGCAGCACCTGGGTTTGGGAGAACTAGCCAAAACTCCGACGAAATTGCTGATAATCGAACTGGGAATAATAACATTAAGAAGAAGACAAAAGTGAATAGGCGTTGGTCGCGTAATAGAGAGAGTTATTTGGCTGATGATGGTGATGCTCTTCCTCTTCCTATGACTTACCCTGACACTTCCCCTTGTTCCCCGGAGGAAATCGACCGCCGGCTGCAGTGTGATCCTATAATTGAGGTTCTTTTTTTATACTCACTCCGTCCAAAATTAAGTGTTTTGATTTTGAATTTAAGAAATAAAACTGAGACTTTTGAATCTTGTGGTTTTAAATCAAACTTGCTTAGAATGTTGAAATAGGTAAACTTACTGAATATAGAAACAAAAAAGGAAATTATAAGATACTTAAATTGGGACAGAGGGAGTTTTGTTTAGAATCTCTTTATGGAATGGTTCATTTGGTTGAGGTATTTTGTTGGGTTTCTGTAAAGTTGCAAACTTGCTGGCTCCAGTTGAGAATCTTGAGGCCTAAGGCGAGATATGGTTTGGTAATGCTTCTATGGTCTATACTGACCTAATGCCACGAGGATAAAGCTGTAAAAATAATTTGAGCAGTTTGATTGGCTAACAATCAGCTCATTACTTAAGCTTATCAATAGGTTCAGCTCTTACTATATCTACAAGCATCTAAAAATGTTTCCTTTTAAGTTTTTTAATCTAGGGCTGATGATTTTCTGTTGGTCTTCTTGTTACTTTAGGATTGCAAGCAAGTTGTCTATGAGTGGACTGGAAAATGTCGGAGTTGCCAAGGGGCAGGACTTGTCAGCTACTATAACAAAAGGGGGAAAGAGACCATCTGTAGATGTATACCTTGCGCTGGAATTGGTATAAGAATTATACTTTTATTTCCTATCTGAATATTATCTTGCATGACATAGTTTATCTATACTGGTTTGCTTGGAGCACAGAGATAGCATTTGTAGATGGCTTCGTTTGTTCTCATTGAATATCTATTATAGGATTAAGCACTTCCCTGCTAGCATAGATTTAATTGGTAAGGTTTACAGCTGAGTGGTCTGTCAATATACGTCTGACCTATTGAAGTTGAGGTAGCTTTCTATCTGTATGGATCTTATCCGCATTCCTAAATAGCTACCCCTTAGGAAAAGATCATGATGGAGCTGCTGAAGGAAGTCGAAGGTGGGTAAGAGAGATGGTAAGTGGTGTCTAGAAGTAGGAGCTGTTGAAATCGGGGGGGTTAACAAAGAAAAAGATAATAAGCTTGAAGTTGTAGGACAGCAGGAATGCATGGAGGATTATTTTTTTTCGTAAAGCTATCCATAAGTCAAGAGATTCTTGCTCTATTCCTGATTAATTATAATTTCACTCGTATAGCTGGTACAAGAAAACTTTCAAAACATTGAATCTATTCCTAGAGATTGTTTCATCTAATACTAGATATGTTGCTGCCCGCGCATGTAGATGTACGTTTCCTCATTTTTACTTCGGATGGATAAGTAATATTCTGAATATGCATTATTAAGGAAGGTAAAGGTAGTAAAATTGGGTTGGTTAGAAAGTAGGGATAATATTTAAGAGAAACGTTGTGAATTTAATGTGGTTTTCCTTTCAAATATTATCAGATATTCCTATTTCTGCCAGATCAAAAGATCTATATCACTATATGATGTTGTAACTTTTCAAGCAGCAAATTTGATCAGCCTGCACAGAGACTTGGAATGTCAAATTTCATATATCATTTAGCTCCCTCAAGATGAACGGAATGAGGAGGATTGTTTTGGACAATTACTTTGACTATAGAGGTGTTGATGATTTTTGGGTAAATATGTCTTTAGCAGTCTATCTCAGACATTTTATACTTCAAAAGAGGAGCTACGAGAAAACAAGAGTATTTTGGTGTTTTTATTTTACCTTCATAAACTTTGTTTCTTCTCTTATAGATTGAATTTAGAAGTAAGAAGCTGCTGTTGGTACTAAGAGTTAGGGAACTGTTCCATCCCTTTGGTAAATAAATTAACGAATTAGGATTTGGAAGGATTATATGCATAGTTCTCATCGCCTGGTGACTTTAAAGTTTAAACATAGGTTAGTTTATGGATTTCAGTGAGGATTTAGTCCCTGGATGCAGCATTTCTGTTTCTCATCTTCAGAAGTTGTTTTCTTAATGGACTTGTGAAGAAAGAAAAATATAAAATAATTTTCGCCTTACAGGCATTGCATAAACTTCAAAAGATAATTTTAAAAAATAGAACGATGAAGCAAATAACTTCCTGTGGAAACTCCTAATCAGTAAGGCAACTACCATCTTGTTGAGATTGTGGAGCTGTCTATTATTCAATCCCTAGAGTTTTTTTTTTTTGCTTGACATGTCTTATGCTTTCAGCATTGCTCGCTGGGGCAATCTGGTTTTCACTTAGCTGATATTTTAGGTTTCTGCTGCTGGTAGCCTGATATAAAGAGGGGTGCTTAAATTGAAAATGGAATGCTTCTGGCATCTTTTCAAAATTTTGCATCTCAAAGAACAAGAGTCCTTTGAGACAGGACTTGTAGTTTATGTCCTATATTGCATCAGATGACACACTTTTCCTTTTCTTGTGCATCTCTATATCTGTAAGATGTACAGAAAAATTGAGAGAGAACATTTTGTTTGACACTCTAGCTAAGACAATGGTAATTCCTAATATTTTGTGCAATTAGCATGTTTCCTGTACTGGTTTATATTCTTCCCTAAAGGAAAAGGCGTGTTTCTTCCAAGTTTTCCAGATTCTGCGTTTTCTTCTTGTAGTTTCAGATATTTATGTTTATGTCTCTAAAGGTAGAATAAATTCTTGAGGCATTCTTTCTCTATTTGTCCCTGGAAATAAAGTCGTCAACCACAATAATGGTATTTAAGTTGTTGATTCCTTCAGTATCTAATGTGGTCCAAGAAATGATAAGGATCAAAATAAATGAGAAGTATCTATACCACTACCAAAAATTCGTACGCCCACAGGGAGATCTGTACGTCTATAAATAATTAGCCCCTAAAAGTTACTCTACTGCTGTTTTGAAAAGTAGGATTATGAAGTGTTTATTATTTGATTATTTCAGAACTGATATGTGCATTATATCTTCCTGGGATCAACTTCTTTTTAATTTGTGGCTTGAGTAACAGATATATGTCCGGAATCTCAATCTCAGATCTAGTACTTTGACATTTCAGGTTATGTGCAGAAAATAACACTACGCACGGATATTGATGTGATGGTGGACTTGGATGATAACCCACCTTGACAAAAGAATACTTGGACCATTTTGTTCAAACCAGTATACATTAGGAAGCTTTGAGGAGACACGTAACTTTGCGGAATTGTTCTATTCTTTGAGGAGCAAACTGTGGGTCCAATGGTAAACAAAATAGATTTGTCAAATAAAGGACATATTCTATACATCCGTAGCAGAATAAAGTACTTTCGGAGAAAGAGATGAGACGGCTGGGGCAACTGAACAAGTTGGGCAAGGATCGTATTTGTAACTTAGCTTTTTCACGTCAGTTCTTTCCTTCTTGGTTCTGGAATTGTTTTCATACGTTTAGTTGAGAATCTTGGTTGCTTTACAAGTAATTGAGGAATAAAAAGTATTCTTCCTTATCTTCTTTACTTAAGCATCAGAATATGTCCCTTTGTTGATAGCCATTCTACTATTTAAGGTCCTTTGCTACAATATTAGTCAGCAAGTTCATTCCAGTTTTAAGTCTAAGATATCTTCACCCAATCAGTAAGTACATAAAATGTCAAACCCAAGCTTTCTTGATTTCCAATACAACCTCTCGAAGAGAAGTTTTCTGCGTAAGCCAACTAGGATGTTCACCAGAGAGAGGCAGAACTCACGTTCGTTGCCTGTTTACCAAACTAGTGTTGATGATCTAAAGAAAGTTTTTGATAGATTTGATTCAAACAAAGATGGCAAGATTTCACCAGAAGAGTATAAGGCTATACTCAAAGCCATGGGAAAGAAGAACCTCCTTACGAGGGAAGTTCAAAAGATTTTCGATGTTGCAGATGCAGATGGTGATGGATTCATTGATTTCAACGAGTTTGTGGAAGTGCAGAAGAAAGAAGGAGGAGTTAAAACTACGGATTTGCAGAGAGCCTTCCACACTTTTGACAAGGATGGTGATGGAAAGATCAGTGTGCAGGAAGTGTACGAGCTGCAGAAGGGGCTCGGACAACGTTGCAGCCTTCAAGATTGCAGGAAAATGGTGAAGGCAGTGGATGCAAATGGAGATGGTGTGATTGATTTGGATGAATTTGTGACTATGATGACTCGCACTATGACACTTTGTTAGAAGTCCCTAATTGAAGTCCCCTACTGGGAATTCCAAGATTATCAGTTCATGACAGTTCACACTTAGTTATATGTCCCCTGTATAAAGTATAAAATATAAGGTTTCTGCATGCCTTACTGCATGCTGGTGGCATTAGTTCTTATTACAGTTTGATATTTTATGAGAAGTCAATACTTTCAATATGATTTAAGGTATAATCCAACAGGTTTTGCAACTATTAAATGTTCAATAGCATTCACAAGATCAAAAGTTAAAAGGTAATGTGCTGTTGTCATTCTAGAAAAAACTAGATGAGTCCATGAGCCCAACAAGTCCTACCACACTATCACTAAGGCCGAATACGGGTCACCAAAATGTTTACATGAGCCGATGGATTATCTCCCGTTTGTACATAAAAAAATCCTATAACAATGTGAAATGGGGATCAAAAACACAATTTCATTTCATAAAGTATTCATTGGTATTGAGTTCACAAAGAGCAGCCATTAAGGTTGCCCTCGGATTATTTGGCTGCAACAGATTGATGAAGACATGCTTTAGTATTGATAGTTTCTTTAACCTTTCTTTGGTATACTTCCGAACACTCTCTCTTCGGCTCCAGCAGCATACGGTCTTTATGAGCTTCCGTCTCTCCAATGTCCCTTCGTATTTGCTGGACATCAAATGAATAGTCAAATAAAGATTGAATACTCATAATTCTAACTTGATTGACTGAATTAACATATACAGGCAAAGAAAACTACCAACTGAAGTTGGCTTGAAAATGGATATGGAAGAACTCCTGGATTTCTGCCCTTCCAACTCCCTGTTCAATAAAACAACAATTTCCCCTACACGACTAATTGATGAGAAAATCAAACTAAAAAACATACAGAAACACACATCTGAATTAGCAGTTGATGGTGCTTAATTCTAACTACAACCAATCCATCAATAAACTATACTTCAATTCCTAGTTAGTTACGAATACTGATATGACAGAATTTAGAAAACATCCTAGACAATCAACTAAATCAAGAATACAGTACACAAGCCAATGAAAGCATTAATTATTCCCATCAAAACTCTTCGAACCACATGGTTTCAACTTACCTAAAATAGTGCAAAGGGGAACTATTCCAACTCAATTAAGCCATTATAATGGTAAGAACACTCATGCCAACTGTAAAATCATTCACAGACCACTCAAAGAAAAAAGTGATCATGTAGTTAAGCAAGAAATTTGTCCAAATATATGAAAATTTAAGCATTAAAATTTGGAATATCAAGAAATAAAAGTTCAATAATTATTACACCTACAAGGTTCCAGCAAATACAACATTCCCTCAATTAATACCCAAATTCTTCAATGGAAGAACAAGACTGAAAACAGAGAACTGAAGCTTCCAAAGCACTAAAGTCCAGACAAAAAGAGGAAATACCTCTAGTTCTCTATGTAAAGTGTGGCAAGTAGAACTCATATGGACCCTGCAGCAAGGACTTGCAAAAGCCACCATATCTTCTGATGATGACTGATGTTATGTCTCCATCTTTCCCATTCATAAAAACAGACAAAGCTCAGGAAAAGTTGATCCTTTAAGAACCTGACACTTGCAAGTTGCAACATAGATTTAACTGGCTTCCCTCGATAAAAGCTAACATGAACACCATGAATGCAGTCACACTTGTGTTTTTTTTTTAATCTCCTTCTAGGTTGCTATTAACCCAAAACAAATTCTACAAATAAATCAACTTTCAGATAAAACCATTCAAATAATTCTTTATGAAACTTAAAGGATGATTTCAGTTAAATGAAATACATATTATAAGGAAAAAGTCAAAGTTAAGGAGAAATGTAAGGGATGATATTGGTCAAAAACTCCATTTTCCTATAAAGTGACGGAACCAGAAAACAATTTGAAAACATTGTGCAGATACAATGGAACATTAATTTGACTGGAACTTTGCTGACTAATCTCTTAAACAAAGATCCAAACTACTAGAACAGTCTTAGATATCCACAAGGGTGCAAGCAATGCATAAATTGCAAGACATGGTGATTTTGGCATTGTAATTAGCAATACATAAAAATTCTTGGCAATTCATAGATGACCCTGAACAGAGCCACGACCAGCTTAAAGGGATCTCAACATCGCGTTCATCCCAACATGCAGACTCTTGATGATCCTGAGAATTGTGGAAGCCAGCCTATGTATACTCAAATTAGCCACTATACTTCACCAATAATCACCACAAGAGCATTTTCCATTCTTGAAATGATGAAACCGTTTGTTGTCCCTGACAATTAACTCTCGCCCAACAATCCTTGACATGATCTTGATGGCATTGTGACAATCACCACATACACGGAGATTCTTTATGATACGTAAAGGTGTTCTGGCAGGAGTACTAATCAGACCATATGCAATGGCTAAACGTTCGCTATGGTATAGCAAAGCCTGTTCCTTGGCCTCCTGATCGATATCATGAAGGACATATCTGGTATCAGGCACATAGGCCTGTTCTTTCATCGCAGCCCTCAACTTTTCATCATCCTTGAAGAGGGTTGGATTGCGAAATTCAGCTACTCTATTTCTTCCTTCAAGCATATTAATGGCTAACTGCTTCTTTACTGGTGGAGTGGGAATCTTATTAGCAACAGCCTTAGAAGGGTCAAGACCAACCATCAACTCCTCAGCTCGATCCTCAAGATCAATATCGCCATGTATACGAGCATAATTCATTAATGCTTCCCAGACGGCTTCTGTTGGTTCAAATGGAAGCTTTGAGATATATTCCTCTGCCTCAGCAAGATGTCCACATTTTCCTAGAACACCCAGAAGTCCTAAATAGTGCTCCACCTGTGGAGAAATTCCATACTCAGCCTTCATTGACTCAAAATGCATGAAAGCCTCATCAATAGCATCTGCACTGGCACAAGCCTCGAAAACATACAGAAACGTTTCCTCGTTTGGTTTCATTCCCGACTCCCGCATCTGATCATACAATGTCAACCCATCATCCCCCAACCCATTCAATGCATATCCATTTATCATCAAATGCCATGAGTCCATATTCCTATCACGCATATGATCAAATACTCTGCGCGCATCTGTCATACTCCCACACTTGGAATACATATTGATAACTTTATTGCTCAAACCAAGATCACTCCTGCATTTTGATCTCAACAAGTAATCATGCACCTTTTTAGCATCTTCAAGTTTCTTCGAATTGGCACACAACTCAAAGAGCATGTCAAAACATTGTGCATCCGCAACTATACCCTGTTCCATATGTTCAATAACCTCCTTAACTTTACCCTCTTGGCACAAGCTAATTAAATCAACAGTAGATGGAGGACCACTCGGGACTTGATCATGCACAACCTGAGCTTGATTATGAGATTGATTATTCATTTGAAACCCGCTTCCCGGTGGGACTCTCTGTCCCTGAGAATCTAGTTGACTGGGGCTTCCTCGTGGAGCATAATTTTGATTCTGATTATTCCACTGATTACCAGCACCAGGATGTGGATAATTCTGATTTCTATTGGGACTTTGTGCATGTTCCGGATTCTGATATCCACTTTGTGGATAACTTGGAGCCGCATTTGGGGTTCCATGTTGTCTCAAGCCTTGATTTTGATAATTCCATTGGTTGACGTTCCCAGGTGGCGGGTAGTTTCGAGGCTCACCGGTGCTTGGCCTATACTGAATGCTTTGATTTTGAACATTAGGGCTTTTCTGATTCTGAAAGCTCTGGGTATATCCCTGACCAGGATTAACATTTCCATAATTTGGATAACCTTGATTCACCTGATCAGGAGTTTGATACTGAGGATACGACATATTCATCTGATTATTATTCGGATAATTCTGGGTTTGGTTATTCCACTGTTGAGCAGAGCTTCCAAAATCCTTATTTTGCGGAACCCCAGAGGGGTTTGGGGGAATTTGAACATCATTTGGTGCTGCGAATGTTGCTAGGGTTTTCGAATGTAAGGAAGAAAACGGGGAGTTTAAGGTTAGGGTTTTCGGGAACTTGATATCGGAAATATAGCGTGAAGAAGAGTATAACAAACATACCTTGTGCGAAGAAGTGAAAATGGAGACTCGATTTCTGCGAATCGCCATTAGAGAAGACATTTTTGCAACAGTGATTCAAACGATAAAAACCCTTTGTTAAACCCTAGCGTGGGAACATTGCTGGTAAATTCTGGACCTTTTGCTATAGTTGGGCTCGCGACCTGGGCTGTGGGTCGGACCTTCCTGAAACAAAATTTATTTAGTTTTTATTTTTTTGAAAATAAACTAGAATTTATCCATTATGCTAAGCTAATAATTAAGTAAAATATTATTATGTTAATGGCAGTAGTAACATGTGAACAAATTTGTAATTTTTATTTCTTTATTCAAATTTATTTAAATACTTAATCACAGAATAATTTAAGCCTATAGTATAGGTCGAGAAAATGTAATTTAAATTCAAATAGAAATAATGATCCTAAGTCCTAACTAATTAGGAAAACTAAAAATTGTATCCTTTCAAATTATATCATCCGTCCTATACGTGAAGCACTTATATTTAGTCTATCTCAAAAAAAAAATGTCATCTTTCTATAACCAGAAGAAAACATAACTTTAAAATTCATTTTTTATCATTAATAGAATGATTTATAGTCACACAAATAATATGATTTATTTTAGACTATGAAACTTTTTTGAAAAAAAATGTTTTTTAAACCTTGCTACCTAATAAAATGAACACATAAGTTATAAGTGAACATGAAACAAAATCTCATACAAACCACCAAAAATTATGGTGTAGTGGATGGGTTGTTCCTCCCTTAACAAGAAGTTTCGGATTCGAGCCCTAAGAAGCCATATACATCGCGAATTTGGAATAGTCAAGCCTACTTCATTGTAACTTGGGCACAAAGCTCGTCTCTTTAGGCGCCTAAATTGGCTCCAAATGGGCTGACTCGGGTTGCATCTTTGGACTCATTTGAATGGTTGAATTTGGCCTCTAATATTTATCAAATTATTTTTTAGCAACTCTAACCTTTTCATAAAAAAAATAAAATAACAATTAACTACTCTATTTTTTTCCATACCAGCTTCAAATTGGCCCATAACCTAATAGTTAAAACATTTGAAGTCTAATTGGCTTTCGCTTGAAATTCCTTTGCCTTTTATAGAGTTGATCTGATATGGATAACAATTAACAACTCTATATATATACACGTAAAGTTTGTTGCGCAGAAAGAAAAAAAATGAATTTATTCTCTATATTTAAAAATTAAACAGAGTTAATGGCTAGCTTACTTAGTGAGTATGTGGCTTTTTTCATGTTCTTGCGACTTGAAGTTCTCATATTTTGTTGCACTAAAAACTTTTAATCAAAATATTTCAAAATAGTCTCATAATCCTAAAGCCAACCTAGACGCAGGTCATACGTTTCCATTTTCCACGCATTGCTTAGATTACTATAGTGATGCTAGAAGGGTTTTTCATTAGAAAGTTATACCGCATAAATATGGTGAAAAGAATTCATTTTTGTATATTTAGACGAAATACCTCACATAACTGATATTAATTATGTGATAAAAAAGTGGATCAAAATCTTACACGTTTGGATCCATAAATTCTGAATCCATTTTTTTGGTCTCACAAAAAGGAAGTCACCTACATAACTTAAATATTCAAGCTGGCGATGCTTAAGTTGTACGTTTTTGAGGTCCATGAATTGCTTTCTCCGTTGCCTTTTCCCACTATTATTGTTATAATAATTATTAATATTATCCATCTTATTGATTATGACTTTCTTGGAAACTATATATCCACTTTTTATTATTTTCCTAAGTTGTTAATCATTAATATATACTACTACTAAGGACATCAGAAATTGAATCTAGAAGGAAAATTCATGGTTAAATTTTGAAAATAGGACCCCATTTTTCTGGCCGTAATTTAGGGATATGACTTGGCGTTCCAATCCTTATCTTTATTTAACATAGACCCAAGAATCATTTTTCTTGACATTTTGACATTTTGTAATAGAAAAAAAAAAACTCCCTAAAAATTTCAACATTAAAGTAAAGTGTTCACTAGACGGACTGCATAAGTGGCAATATGCAGGAATAATATATCCTCAAACCTCTTTACAACAAATGTTTATATTGATATTTTTCTTATTGTTGTAATAAAATATTATTATAAAGAATATATAAAATAGTATAACATGGAAAATTAGTTTCCTAGAAAAATATGGCTATTATAGTATAATATTATTATAAGAAATAACTGTTATAAAAAATTTCGATCGTAATTATATATGTTATTGTCTATACTTATTTACACTACGAGTTCATTAGAATAGAGCGTTTTATAAGTCATTTTTATT
>JAJOOS010013501.1:0-16989 GCA_029582725.1 Solanum chiquidenum
TGAGTAAAAAATTATCATCTTTTTATCTCAAATTGCTTCAATTTTGTATGTCAATTGCTTTAATGGTGTTGACGGAGAATGAGCGTGAAAATAATAAGAATAAAGAAAGCATGAAAGAATCCTTCTTACCTTTGATAAGTCAAGTAAGAATTCTTAACAAAGTCATATAATTAATTTAGAGTCCAAGTTACCATATAACACTTTTTTTATTATTTTTTAATAATATTAATATTATGTGATTTTTAAAAAAAAATTGATATGTATTTCTAAAAATGAGGTGATAGTGTAATTTTCTTTTTCCACCGTCAGTGGATATAAGTTAATCTCATAACTAGATATCTAATTTCGTGCTAGCACAGACCCAATATATGTTATTTTTTTTATTTAATTTTTGTGACACTGATGAAACTTAGAGAGTTGATCGAATTTTTATATAATTTTTACATATTTAAGTTATTGATTATTGCAATTTGTAGTACTTTTACGTAATTTTTAAATAATATTATATGTTACTCCTTTTGTCCCAAATTATGTGACACTAATAGAATTTCGAGAGTCGGGTCAAATTTGTTATGTGTTTTTCAAATATTTCAAGTGGTTAATTATTGTGATTTATAGTACATTTTCACGTCATTTTTAAATAACAAATGTTACTCTTTTGGAATAAATTCTCATTTTTTTGCAAAGCAAAAGGAATATCAATAAGTCTGTTTTGACTCATTTTTTAAAATGAATATTTGGAATATAATTTATGTTTGAATATGCTTTTATCATATACATGAAGTATAATATATATTTCATAATTTCTTTTTTTAAAAACTATCAAAATAAATGTGCTTATTATCCTATCTGAAACAACAATTAAATTTACGAAATTAGTAATGCATAACTCGATGAATTAGTATAAATTTATAATCACAATTCACAACTATTTACTTATCCACTTTTTTTAATATCAGTTTTGATTAAAGTTGCAACATTATAATTTATAGCCTTACTCAGTTGTTAAGAAAAATTGGGATGAACCAATTTATCTTCATGTAAATTTATTTAATGGCGTGACATATCTCCTATGTGTTCAATTAATGATAAAAGCAAGGAAACTATAAAAAGACTCATATATGTTTGTCTATGTACAATCTTGCTTCTTCTTTTTTCCGGTCAAAATCATTTTCTTATAACTATTATCTTTTTATCTAAAGCTTAAAAAAACTATCAAATGATAGATATTAATTGTAAAAGATTATATGTTGTATGATTAATTTTATACATCTCATTTGTTTGCAAATCTATACATATATTAAAGGATAATAATTTGCAATGTGATTTAGCCAAGTGGCAACAGCAGAAGCAATAACAACAACAACAAATTTGTTTTTATATATCCTTCGAACCTTATCAACAATTTGTTTTAACTTTATCCGAAAAACTATCAGATTTTTATATCATATATATTCAAACTAATTTTCATAACTATTCCTTTTTATAGGAAATTTCTTTTGCGTTTACATTAAATTCTTACATAAAAAATTTAATTTAATAAACACGTTTTAAACTCTTTTCCGTGGGAGATTGTCAGATTTTTATATTTACATTAAGATAAATTTTAATTATTATTAATCTAACATGTTGGAAAAGAAAAAAAAGGGAAAAGGGTCTGAAAAATACTTCAACTTTGGTAGGCACAAATATACCTTTAAACTACACTATTAATAGTGCAGGGGGTAAAAAGTCCTCCATAAAATTTGGTATCGTAACATCAATTTCTACCTTAGACCTTTTTTCAAAAAAAAACTAATTTGTTTTTAAAAAAGAAAGATAAAAGGGGGAAAAATCTAACAACTTCCCACAAAAAATATCAACCCGTAGAAGAGTTCTAACTGAACTTTACAATTCAAAAACTTATTATTTTTAAATATTGCAAAGTAAATTTAAGTATATTTAATTTAAATATTAAATTAAAATATTAAGATATAAAATACTAATACTACTATTATTTGTGAACTTTTATTTACCACATTCTTCATATTCTTCATTTTCTAAAAACAAATTTGATTTTTTATTTTTTTATTTTTTTATATGCAGATGACTGATGATCGAGGCTAATTTTTTTTGGATACTTAATATAATGATATTATAAATTCTTATTATTTTCAATAATCGATATTATGTTCAATTTTAAATTAAACAAAATTGTAATTGGCATTAAAATTCAGCTTTCAAACTCTTAATACTTTATAATGATACATATGTAAGATGTAAGTTTTCTTTTTGCTTATTCTCCATTTATTTTTAATCATTTTCATAAAAGCTTACTTATCTCAAAATAAGTATTTGAATAATGAACAAATGTAATGGAGAATCAAAATATGCAAAGCTCCTTTACCAAATCATCAGTGCAAAAAATGATTACGAATATGCAAGATTCTCTTATTTGATATTATTCACGTTTTTAAAAGCACTACATAAATAATAAATTATTTATTTTTATTTTAATGTTGTTTTATGTTCATCTTTTTCTTTCAAAAAATGTTTGCTTTTGTTCTTTTACCTTTGTTCTACCAACTTATCTCTCTACATATATAATAAAGTAGCTATATAATTTACATATTATTGTTCATAAATTTTAAGTTAAAGTTATGTAAACAATAAATTAAAATACAATTTGTAAACTAATGAGTAAACAATATAAATATATGTGTTTTATATTAATAAGAAGATCATTTGATAATTATATTAAACTGTGAACAACATAGTAAAAAAATGAAATAAAAAAATTATTTAATAGTCACATGATTCATTATCTCTGTTCATATACAATTAGTAATGGAGGTAGGGTAGGGCAGAGCCGGAGAAAGAGGAGGGAAGTATATTTAATTGAGGAACAATATGATAGTTGAACTTTGACAAAGTAATAAAATTTAACATGCTCAACCAAGATATCACAATTTAATATGATTAAAAGTAAATCTTTAATATTATCCGCGCATCGCGCGGGTACATATACTAGTTTTACCAAAAATGTGCAAAGCATGTGCAAGTTCTCGCAACCATTAATCTTTGATAGAATTTTTTTTAAGGGAAAAATGACAAATATACCCCCGAACTATCGTAAATGGTATCTAAATACCCTTCATTATACTTTTAGAACGTCCATGTCCTTACCGTCCAAATTTTGGTGCGTGTATACTCTTATGATAAACGGTGGGCCACATGTCATCATCTCAGTGACTTACCCAAAATTATTTAATTTTGACCCATAATTTTGAAGACCCACCCAAATAATTTAAAAACCCACCCAAATAACATAATAGCTATCCCCAAATAGAAGAAGGAGATGCTAACAAGATTGCTATGGTTTACATTAGCTTTACATTGAGCTTCAGCTACAATGACCCACTTCATATTTAAGGATCTATGGGTTGATCAACTCTCTCTTTCTTCCCAATTGGAGGAGAAATTCGGTGTCTTGGGGACTAGGGTTTTCGGTCTTGAATCAATGGTTCATGATATTTCCAATACTGATCAGTAGGTAGAAGGAAACTAAGTATAGCACCATCGTCAAATCATTTTCTTCAGCATGAGTGGGTACCGTACGTTTCTTGATTATGTATCTTGGTGATGTTTGATATCAACAGACAATCTGCAAATAGTGAAATGAAATTTTTATATTTTCCTTTGGTGGTGCATGTAACACCCCGTAAATTAGTTAGTTGATCTAGTGAATTCCAAGCTAAACAAGTGAGTTGAACTAGTGTGTTGTAGGGTCTTGTAGTAGAGTTTTGGTATGTTGTATGAGGGTTAAAATCAGATAAATGGTTTCCATACTTAAAATGACATGTTTAGGGGTTAAAAGTCCTGGTACGACTCCCCAAGGACCACCCAAGGGGTCCCTGAGGAGGACCCCAAAACTGTCAAAAAGTGTGACCTACGGTTGCAATCCACATCCCTTAGATCAACCTACGCCCCGTAGGTCATGGGCGTGGATCAGGCCTGCAAAATATGAGTCTCTGACCCAAACCACGAGATCAAACCACTGACAGTAGATCAATCTACGGTCCGTAGATGGTCAAGTCGTAGGTGTTGCCAGTTTTTCAGTTTTAGTTTTTAAGTTAGTGTTTAGGGGTTAGTTTAGTAATTAGTTTAGGGGTTAGGAGGGGCGATTAGTTAGTTAATTTACCTCCTATAAATAGTTAATAGACCCTAAACTAATCACTTTAACTCATTCATCTAAAGACCCCCAAATTACTCTCCAAGAAATCATCTAAGAAGAAGAAGAAGAAGAAGAAGAGGAAGAGGGGAAGCATCTAGGTCGATTCTCCATTGATTTCAAGCTTTGTTCCTCAATTGTGAACTCAAAAACCCAATTCTAGCTAGGGTTGTGATTACATTGTGGGTAGGTCTTGGGTGGGACTCCAATCTAGTGGTTCTTCCACCCATGGAGCCCCCATAGATTCCCCCCAATTGTGAACTCAAAAACCCAATTCTAGCTAGGGTTATGATTACATTGTGGGTAGGGCTTGGGTGTGACTCCAATCTAGTGGATAGCATCCAATTATGATTGAATTGTATTTGTTTAATGATATTATGATGTATTCATGTGATTTCTATGATGAACCCTAATCTAAGTTGATGAATGTGATCTTTGTGAGTTTATGCCATTAGAGGCAAAGTTGAAGGTTTATACGTGATCTTCTTAATTCAATGTTGTATATTGTAATTGATCAGAGTTAGGATCATGTAATCATGAATTGAACTAGACTCTATTGTATATGGTTGATCTTGACTTGTAAATTTAGAATTGAACCTTTATGATCAATTAAGATTAGAATCACCAAGTAATGAAGAATGTGATCAAAATACTTTGAAATCTAGGTATAAAGAAGAGATTAAGAAAGAAACCTTGAGAGTATGGTTGTGATCCTAATAGCTAAGGCTTTACGGTTAAGTTAATGTGATTACCTAGTGTTGCTAAGGCTTTGAGAATAAAGTCTAAAAGAGAATAGAAATTTAATAGGTTGAATTGTGGTGTAAGGCCTATATTCACCTAACCTACCTTATAAATGCTTGACAGATGAAAGTGATAGAATCACTTGGGCATGGATGGATTTTCAAGGACATCCTTCCATGAAAGATGAGTGTTAATCAAGGCTTAACAAGTAAACCTTAGGGTGTATGCTTAGCTCCAAGTGGATATTGACAATGAGATGGAGTGTTACACAAGAGAGGGTCCGGATTCCAAGAAGAAAGAAGAGCCACACCTAGTTGATGTGAGGACTATCCAAGTTAAAGGGGAGACTCTTACATAGTAGAGTATGGGTCTTTCCAAAGTTAGGTCTCATGAGATGGGAACCTCCACATAGTTGAGTTAAGGTTCTTAGTAGCAATCTCATTATCCTATGAACTAAGACATGCTTGAGAAGCATCTCATAGTTTTCTAAAGCATAATTAAACTTAGACATACTTAAGAGAGTATTGCATAGGGTTCATAGTAGGAAGGGGTTTAGACATGCTTAAGTGAGTATCTCATAGTATCCATGCTAGTAGTGAACTCTTGCGAGAGAAATGACATTAAAACACCGAGGTAACGAAAGTGAAGGCAACTCAACAGGAGGAATAATAAGAGGAGCACAAGGATAAAATTGAAGGAACAAGTAAGTGTCTCATAGGGTTCAACCTAATAATGAACTAAAATGTGCTAAGAGAGTATCTCATAGTGTTCTAAAGTTAAGAGAGGAACTAGGTTCCAAACCAAGAAGAGTTAGCATGAGGACCTAAAGGTAGTACTTAGCATGTATAGTATTATGGGGTGGGTGCTATGCATGCACTGCACAAGTATGACTTAGGGTCACTAAAGAGAAGTCTTAAGATAGGATTAGATTAAAGTTGTTTTTCCTAGTTATAGTTGACTAAAGGTGAGAGATTCCCTTAGTTATGAGAGCTAAGCTAAGAAGGAGGCCAAAGTAGGGTGAGTATGACTAGGATGACTTCAGGGCTATACTTAGTGTGAAGGGTAGTATGGGATGCCTTTCATGCATTGCACAAGTGTGTCTTGAGGTTACTTGGAAGTATGATACCCTTATGGCATAGAGAAGCTTAAGAGTTGACCATGTATAGAGGTTAAGGTTAAAATGACATGAAGACCTAAGTCTTGAATGTGAAGGTGGACTATGACCAAGAACGACCAAAGAGAGGTACTTAGCTTGGATGGTAGTATGGGATGCTATCCTTGCATTGCACATGTATACTTGGAGGTGGCTTGTGAAGTTCTCTTGTAACATGAATGACTTAAGGTTGAAGTATGTAACCATGGAAGTCTAAGTAAAAACTAGGCCATGAACATGATGTATCTCCTATGCTCATTAAATATATATTATGTGACTTGTGTTTATATGATACTTATATTGGAGACCATGCTATGACTATGATGATTATATTGTGATTATGTTATTGTCTCTTATGCTTATATCTTATGTTGACTAACCATTTGAGATGCTCTTATGATGTTGTGTTAGCTTTCATACTTAGTATGTTTTGTACTAACGCATATTGCCTATATTCTAACCAAATGTAGGGTTGGAGGCTTGAGTTGCTTTGAAGGCTAGAGTTTCAAGGATTTAGAAAAATTGAAGAATTGGTGAGTCCTCATAGCTTCGAGGATGAACCCTTTATTTCCTTATGTCATTTCTTTATGTTTTTAGATTTTGTATGGGCTGCGTCCCAAAGACTTTTATTCATGATTTTAAATAGATGGTTTGAGACAAAGGTTTTAGTAAGAGTTCCGCTTACTTTATGAAATAAGACTTCGATTGTAAAAGTTTTCAATTTTCCTGTATTTTCTATTATCTTGTGTTAAGAATGTGCTAAGGGATTGTATGCGACCCATTCGGGGTCAACTACGCCATGTTACGACTAGGGGGTGCTCTCGGATCGTGACAGTGCAAATTTATAATCCAATTGTGATCAGAGGGTGCCTTCTTAAGTTAAACAAAATTGTTATACATTTTTATTTGAAAAATAAAAATCACACCCAAATTATAACCAAAACACTTCTCCATCTTCTCTAGTTATACTGAATTTTTCGATTTCTCAAGAACTTCTGGTCAAGTTCTTCATTTTCCAAGCTTCAATCAATTAAAATCTTCAATTTCCTTCCCATTAAAACCCTAAAACACCTCATTCGCATTCCCAAACACAATTAGCGTCGAGCAACTTTTGCTCTCCCTTTTGCCACCATCAAAGCACCAGAGAAGGTAGTCTCGCTGCCATCGTCGCCGCTCTGGTAGAGCAGCAACAAATGCCCCAGTTGTGGATGAGGAGAAGACAGAATTTGACATAGTAATCATTGGTTGTATTGAAGAAGATGAAATTTGAAAATATGTCATTGAAGAAGAAGTGAGGAATAGATGAAAGAGGCAATGGTTGTCGTTGCCATTTTTTTCTTCTTTCATTTGGGTCAGGGTGTCTATGGGTTATAATTTGGGTTGGGGGGTTTTAAGTTATCCGGGTTGGATATATTAATTTTTGGGTTAAAATTAAATAATTTTGGGCAAGTCATTGAGATGATGCCACGTGTCCCGCCGTCTATCATAAGGGTATATACGCTCCAAAATTTGGACGATAAGGACATGGGTATTTAACGGAGGGTATTTAGATACCATTTACGATAGTTTGTTAGTATATTTGTCCTTTTTCCCTTTTTTTAATGCAAATGTACTCCTTAATATTTTTTAGCACGGGTAGGCCTCATCTAGTTAAACTAATAAACATCACTAATGAGATGGTAGATGCATTTTTTTATGAAATTATTCAACAATCGTTTGGTAAGGTGTATAATTAATGTAGTATATGATGTATTAGTAATACTGATATTACAACCTGTTTGGTATTGTTGTAAAAAATTGTTTATTTTCATAAGCACTTTTTTAAAATACCTTTTCAAAAAAGTGCTTTAGAAAAAACAATTTATGTTTAGCTAATTCATTTGAAAAGTATTTTTTATAAGCATATTATATTTGGCTAATCTTTTTCAAAAAATGCTTTTGAGAGTAAAATTACGATTAAAGGCAAGTATCAATGTACTTTTAATATTAAGATTATTTTACAGAGAGAAACTAGTTTAAACATCTATTACAAAAAATTAAATCAAAATTTTATTTTTATTAAATTAAAATGTTCATATTCAAATTTTGAATCAATATTATACATTTTTTTAAGGGTTGAAATCTTTAATTGTTATTTTTCTTCTCTTTTTTTCTTCTAATCTTCCAAAAATATCGTTGTTACATTCTTTTTGTTTTTTAATTTTGTAAAATAATACGTAAAATAAAATATAAAATTTATTATATAAAAATAGAAAATAAAATTATTAAATGAAACTTAACCAACAGCAGAAAAATTATTTTTGCTTCTATTTAAAAGCAGTTCTACAGGTTTGCCAAACACCTATTTTTTCAAAAAGAAAAATATTTTTGTCTCAATATAAGTGCTTCTAGGCTCCCAACAGTCAGGTCCAACTGATCACCACGCCTGTATTGTAAATATGCAGTTAGGGATAATCCAGCCAAAGTAATAGAAATTAGGCCTAACAGCCAAACAGGCTCTTAGTGATGTTGGTATTAGTTATGCTTGCATTAATTTTTTAAGATTATTTTTTATGTATATTTAGTTTAGTATAATAAAAATAAGGAAAAATGCTCATACATACCCCTTCATCTATAAAAAAAAAAAGGCTCATAAATACCCTCATTTTAACTTTTGGTCTAAAGATAACCCAGTCTATTTTTTTGGCTCTAGAACACTCATAATCTATTGAAAATGATTCGAAAATCTCACTTTTCGGTTTAAAAATACCTACCCTCAAACTTTGTTTTTGGTTCGAGAATCCCCCTTCCACCTTTTCATATAAAAATATTATCAGCCTTTGTTATTTATTTAAATTTATATATTAAAATATCGATTAATTTTTTACAATACAGAAGTCGTAATTTTGTTATTTGAACTAAATGAAATTTTTGTTCTTCTTTCTTTGAAATTGTTTGTGCTCGAAATCTTTAGTTTAAAAAAAAAATAAAAAATTTACTAGATCGATTGTTATATTTTCTCGCGGCCCTTGAGTTGAGCGTTCGAATCTTTGTAAGAACCGCACATCTTTATTATTAAAAAGCACAATACAAGAACGTATCATTAGCGTTATCATAACCAAACATTATAAGAGATCAACATGCGATGCTTGAATTATTGCTAATGCTAATTAATCTTCCTTCCATTATAAGAGACCAGACAATGTTGTGATTTCGACCAAAATTAATTATTTCATACCGCTAAAATTAACTTGTAAAATTTATGTCGTTCCACATTTCATTACTAAGATTAAAAAAAATTCCAATAATTGGTTTCAATATTGCTCGTGACTACATATTTTAGATGATAATTTAAAATTTGGATCAGTTTCAAAATTTCATCTTATACTACATAAATTGAGATAGAAATAATAAGATATATTATCTAAAAATTATATAGAAGTACTATAAATAATACTAATTTAAAAACCATACAAAAAAATTGATATACTCTCAAAATTTTATATAATGTTTGCTCTACATAAGTTGAGATAAAAAAAAGTAACATATATTATTTTAAAATGGCGCAAAAGGTACTACTATTAGTTACAAATGTTTATGGTTATGGTTATACAACCAAACCGAATCGCAATCCGAACCAAACCGATTAAAAAAACCGATATTTGGTTTGATTTGGTTAGGTTTGGTTTTATATTTTGAAAAACCGATATTATTTGATTTGGTTTTGGTTTTACTAAAAATTAACCGCAAAAATAACCAAACCGAACCGAGAAGTTATATATATATATATATATTTTATAATTATTTATAAATAAAATATTAGTATTTTGATAAATTTTAATTAACTTAAGTCGTTAATTTTATTATTTTCTGAATCCCAACACTTAAATTTTAGCCCAACTATTATAACCTTAAGTCTAAATCCCTGAATATTCATTACTTTAAAGGTCACACTTTCTATGTTCTTTATAAAATTTTCTAACGCAACATTAAATAATTTAAAGCTCAAGCTACAGAAGATGGTAATTGATTAGTTCTGACTATGAAATATTGAATTTTTTTAGAAGTAATTTCTCAATATTTTAAGGTGTAATTTTATTGAAAAATCTATTGATAAGATGTTGAGATCTCCAGAATATTGAACCAACTTTATGTTATTGACAATGAGTTTTTTTAGTTTCTGAAACTTGGTATATTGGATGATTCACTTTGTTCGTGTAATAGTTTATTTGTGAATTATTCATGTACCAAGTGTTTGTGCCTATCGAGATGCATATGTCCTCAACAAACTTATTACTTTCGAACCAAAAAAACCCGATAAAAACCGAACCAAACCGATGATAACCAAACCGACAGTTATTTTTTTGATTTGGTTTGGTTTGATTTTAGAAATTTAAAAACCGATTTAAATTGGTTTGGTTTTGGTTTCAACTAATAACCGATCCAAACCAAACCATGAACACCCCTAGTTACAATAATTGATAACTTAAAATATATTTGAAAACATATACAAAAATTGATTAATTTTAAAATTAAAAAAATAATATATATAGAACATGTGCTGGCACGAGCTCCTATATCTAAGTTAGTATTTAAGAAGAATCAATTTTTTTTCTAATAAAAATAACATGCACACAGATTTAAGCTTTTTCAATTTTAATTTTTCTAAAATCTAAAACAAAACTAAAACCCTTGAATTTCTCAAATGTTCCAACCTGGTCAACCAAAATGAAGGACAAAAAGAATAATCAAACATGTTCAATAGCAATATTAATAAGAAATGACTCATAAAGTATACACATTCACTCTCCAACTCAATATAATCTAGACGACTCTTTCCAGACAGACTACTGCAGATACATCTCATGTGCTGACTGGAAAAAGGACTCCACACTCTTGAGATGCTAATTCACTGATAATAGTAATAACTTTCATACGTTTCACCAAACAATACAAGCATGCACGGGAATCGTGTATCAAATTCCCAACATGCCCACTGCTTTTACCTTTTAGACTCTTCACGCAGTCTTATTTACGACCGTCCCTTTTCGGCACACCTCCTCAACCACGACTGACTCTTGACCCGGACTGACCACACTCGGGGAGATGATCTGACTCGACTTGACATGACACCAGTACCAACATGTCATCTTTCAAACTGCACTTCTCATCCACCATACACAGCCTGCACATGTTAACACTTCAGATGAACAAAGGATTAACAAAAATGCCTTCCATGTTTTTCAATCCAAAAAGAGCATGCAGATTAAGGAATCTGATCAAATGTATCGAGTGCAATGTTAACCTAACCACCTGTTAAGGGAGATATTTGGAGGATGAGTGTAGTAGTACTTTCAACCAAACTTGAAACCACCAGATGGAAGTTGAATATCATTTCCGCCAAAATTGAACTCATTTTGTACTCCATCACCAGCTGGCACTGTTTCATCCTCCTCCTCCAACCAGTATGTCTCCAGTATTTTAACAGCCTTCTCATATATTTCATTGTTATCATGACTCTGAAGGTTTTCAATCTTTTCCAATCCCTCAGCATCATCAATCAGCTGAGCATAGTAATTAATGCCTTCAGTGTTGGCTTTTTCTGCTTCCCCAACCTTCAATATGTTTTCTAATCCTTCTAGACAGACTGTGACAATCCTTGGGTCAGGGCACACAAGCAAATCACACAGAGGCTTTATGCAGTTTTGACTCACCAAAAACCTGCAGCCAAAAGCACAATAAAACACTGAATTCAGTAAGAATATCAGCAATAACATAGATGATTACCCCCAAAGGAAGTACATACTTGATCTGCTCATGACTCCCACCGGAAGTAGCATTTGAAATAGCCCAGGCAGCCTCTTTTTTTATATCAAACTCGGCAGTTTGAAGCAAATTGACCAGAGGACTAATTAATCCAGCCTCAACCACAGCCTGCTCAAAATTTAAAAAATATTAGATAAATGGCAAATACGGTGTCATATGAGAAGTCCACAAAAATAAAAGAAAAACGAAAAAACACCTCAACTTAAAATTTCCATTTCTATTTTCAACTACTACACATACTATTATATTATCATATTCACCAATTTAACCACCCATAGATTTATATAACTTGCTAGAACTTAGAAGACATGCAAACAGTGTATCCAAGAGCCGACTATAAACCATATTTAGCTGTCCTTTAAATCTTGAGGATTTATACCTGTATCTGTTCCTTGTTCCCAGCAGTAATATTTGATATAGTCCAACAGGCCTCTTTCTTGATGCTCTTTTTGTGACTGTGAGATAACAAGCTCAGCAGGCAAGCAAGGGCACCATGTTCAATAATGCACTGTTGTGAAGATAGTTGATATTAGTAACCATAAAAAAGTAATACGCAAGACTAGCACAGTTACATTTTAGCAGAAGATTTAAAGAAAAGAAATAAAAGAACTCATTTTCCAGTGTGGTCTTTGCACAATGCATTCGTCCACAAATTGAAGGATGGGTGATACTATAGAAGCTGTACAGGACAGTAAAGGAAGACATATAATTCATGATATCCAGCAAACCAATCCGAGGACACTGGCAATCTACAAGGGTGATTAAATTCTTTCCCTTTAAAACATGGGTTATGAAAGAACAGGATGTGCAAAAAGTTACCCTGCTAAAGAAAACTGAATTCTCGTTTCAAACAATACCACATAACTTCACTCATATTTGGCAAAACAATCACATAGCTTGGGAAACACTTGTTGAGCATTTTACAATTTTTCATGAACGTATTATGCCTTCACAGCACCTTATTGATAATTTACAGAAGTATAAGGCCACAAACGGGAGTGTAAAGCACAACTCTGGGTATTTCAGACTAAATCTAGACAACTTGCAATTCTTATTACCAGGGACTGACCCACATGGGTTCCAGGGGGTTCACCCAAACCCCCTCAGCAAAAACTTACACCGTTTATATAAGGTAAATTTTCTACATTTATGTAGATATATTAATTTTGAACCTCCTCATGAACAAGAAGTAAGTTGTATTGTAGTGGTAGATCTCCATTTAAATTGACCCTCACATCCCATTGTGAACATTTTCTTTTTTTAGCTTCTCTTCATTTAGTTTCAGGACCAATCTTTCACGTTTTCTTTATTTAAACCCAAAAAAATCCAAACGTGAAAAAAAATCCACACGTGCTAAAAGGTCTCTTGTAACAGAACTAACTTTTTGTACCTATAAACTACATACTACTACTTGAAACTGTGTTTTGTTAGCTTATTCACACGTTTTTACTTTTATTTTTTGAACCCCTGAATGAAAATTCCGGATCCGCCACTGCTTATTACTAACTTACATCAAAAGAAACATTCTCCTGCTGTCGTCAAAAATTAAAGAGGTTTAAGTTAGTGAAACACTAAAAATGTACCAAAAAATCTGCCCAGCCAAATGCTTTATTCAAACCCCAAAAAAAGGAGGAACACTAAAATTGCCTTGAAAATAATGTAGCAAACACCAAGTGCCAGCAAAAAAAATCCGTAATTACTATTTCTTTAGTTTTGGGAGTTCAGTAATTACTATCTTTAAAAAGACTTAAGAAAAGGCACTTCAATACAAGATAGAAAAATCCAATACAATCCCAAATCTATTTTACAACATTTCAGTATCCTCTTCACTGTTCTTGTAGTGGTTGTATTTTGTGGGACAAACATCAGTTAAACAGTTCCAAATGCCAACAGCTAATTTCCATTTCTTTGTCCTTAGTGTCATTAAATTATTTGGAACAGAGTAATTAATATCTTTGATGCGTCACAAAGGTAGGGGTAAGGTTTGCTAATTGATGAATCTTGTCCCCTATTGTGGCTTTAGCCCTTTTCTTGAAGCTAAAAAATGGCGTGCATATAGAATGGGATCAAGACCAGCATGCTACTGACTATTCATACTACAATAAATACAAATGTATTTATCTTCTCCACAAAATTGTAAGCTAAGAGCAGCTGTGTAGGCAATAAAAATGACAGCTATGATTGTAGTTTGTACTAGATTGCTCAGACGCACAGAGGAACCAGACTAAGTGCAGAAGGGAACAAAGCACAATGATGTAACATTGAGAAATGGACTAACAACAATCAAATTAGATCTGATTCTAGGAATGCTGAAATATCTTCTCAATAAATCATGCCTTAGATGCATCCACCTTTCAATCATTTTATATTATTTTTATTTTTTTCATTGGCCAATTCATTGAAGTCTTTGGATTCAACCTTGAAAGCTTCTAAAAGCTCATTAAGCCCTACATACCTGAGTCTGCATGTCATCTCCTGTAACAATATTTCCTACTGTACGGAGGGCAGGGATGAGTACTGAAGGAGACGGATGCCTGAGGATCAATTGACATATACACCAGATTCAATCAAACGTTAGATATATAAGAAAATAAAAATAAAAAGGTAAATTAGAACACTCCACTCACATGAGGAGCTCAACCAGCCGTGGACAAACACCCGCTTCAATGACAGCTTGAATTTTGTCATTTGTACCATCAGAAAGGTAAGAAAGTGCCCAGCATGCATCTGTTAGAACCTCTTCATCATTTGAATGAACAAGCCGCTGAAGAGCTGAAAGTGCTGGTCTCACCTGATAAATGTATTGTCATCAGTCATGCAAAGCATCCAATAAGTTCTTTCATTTTACCAAATAAGATGACCGTCAACATGAGGCATTTTGAATGATTAAGAAAAGCACAATATTTTGAATCAAATGACTGCAAGCATGAAAAAAATTCAACAGACAACAGCCAACCTGCTCAAATGGAGGTTGTGGCTTGCCTCTACAAAAGTTTGATAAGGTCCATGTGGCATTTCTCAGCATTGAAAGCTTGGCATGCTCATTCAACTGAGACAGCAAAGGAATCAACGCCCCATTACTAAGAACAAGATCACGGCACCTAGGAGAGTCACCAGCAACATTTCCCAATGCCCACACAGCCTATAGTTGGAAAGAAAATACAATCAGTCTACTAATCAACATAACTTCAGTCTATACAGTATAGGTGTCTGCCAATTTTTCAATATACCTGCTCACGAACATCATCACTTGGAGAAGCCAGAAGCTTTACAAAAATTGGCACAGCGCCATGGTCAATCACCACTCTGGTATTCTCCGAGGTACCAGACGCAATGTTTGTGAGCGCCCAAGCAGCTTCAAACTACATACACAAAACCATTAGTATAAATCAATCGTGAATGAAGCTACAACTACAAAATGCTAAAGGCACAAAAGTGTAAAGACACATCACTCTCTACCTGGAGTTGCGGAAAATCTTCCCTCATTAGAAACTCAACAAAACGAGGAACAACACCAGATTGAATAACTTCCTCAATAGGAGGACTTCTTTCTGTTGATCAAAGTTTGCATGCAAGTGATAAGCAAATTGAATAACAGAACAGAAGCAGAAGCTGGAGCAGGAGCAAGCTTAGTCATACCAATAGAGAGCAATTTACGAAATTGTGTGGTCGCCTCCAGCTGCATATTGTTATCATTTGACCAAACACCAGCAACCATTGATGGAAGACTTTCCAACTGTAAAGCAACAATTACTTATCATTTGAAAACCAGATTAACAATCAAATGAGCATAAAGCATAGAACGACCCAAAACTAAATCAAGTCCCAACTATGCGACAGCTGATGGATTTCTAATTAAAGTCATTTCTAACAAATGATCAAGGAGCTTTACTTTACTCATAATAAGATATAATTATTTTAGACAGATTATACTTTGAGACTATGCAAATAGCAAAAATTGAAAGAAAAAAAAAAGACTGACCTTCTTTTCAACGGTGGAAGCTTGAAGATTAGCAGGGAACTGTTGTTGTTGGGCTTGAAGGCCTTCACGACGCTTCTTGAGCAAGCTCTCTTCTCGTTTACTCTTCCGGATCTCAACCAGGTTGTCCTCTCGCCGGCGGCGGCCTTCGTCGGCATCGACGGCAACCTTGTATCGGTTCCTACGAACCTCGGTCCTATCACTTGGCCTCAGAGACATGTTGGTATAGAGAATGAAAACTGCAAAGAGAGATGAGATACTAAAAGCAATTACAGAAAACCCTACAACGACAATTGAATCGGGGGAGAAAGAGAGAGAGATATACCAAATATATTGGGAGAGGAGACCGTGAATGACAAGGGTTTTGGTACAGAGTTCCTCTTCTAGTCTTCTTCTGTTCATGGGCCGGGTCTCCCCTCTTTTTCTGGGCTTAAGCCCAAGCTTTTCTCTGCTTCTGCTTTTGGGTCATTGCACAACCCCTCAAAACCGCTGCTCTTTGATTTTTATGCTAGAGGTACAAAATTGAACCGAAAATCAAACCAAACTGTAAATTAAGTCAAATCGAAAAAAAAACTTGATTAGTGATTTGGTTTGACTTGGTTTGATATTGGAAAAAAAAAAACGACTATACTTGGGTTGGTTTAGTTTTATCTTAAAAAAACCAACCCGAGACCAAACCAACCCAACAGTATATATGTAATTTTAAAATTTATTTTATACATAAAAATATCTACTTTGATATAATTTTAAAATATTTCTTATACTATTTCATAGTTTTTATGTTGTAATATATTATTTCAAGTTTAAAACTTAAAATTCGGAATGGTCCAATAAAAATTATAGTTCATAGATGTTGATAATTATAATAAAACTTAAATCAAAATTAAATTAATACTAATGCAAAAAGAAAATCAATTCAACACTAAGAATGACAATAATATTGAATATTTGTTATTTAGTTTTACATTGGTTTAGACAATTAAAATACATAATCTAATTTTAATTTTCCTTAAATATTTAGTAATGTAACTAATACTTATTAAACTTATTTTAGCATGATTTAGTACTTTTAAATTATGATCATTTTCATTATGACTTTGC
>JAJOOS010013502.1:0-12535 GCA_029582725.1 Solanum chiquidenum
TTTATAGATAAAAAAATATTACTTATAATCTACTTTGTTAATATATTTTTAGTTAGTTTATAGTTTTCAATGTTTATATATTTTATTTCAAATTTGGGCATGTAAAAATTGTAAATATTTTATTTTGTATTAAGATCCGAAGTTACAATTATATTGTTATAGTTTTTCAAATTCGAAGTTAACAATTTACTTTGTAAATATTTTGTTTTGTATTCAGTTTGCCTCTAGCCTTTAATCTTATTAATTTAACATAATGAACATTGATATTTCAAAAAAAAAAATTGTACTCATGTGAATTTTACGGTCTTTTCGAAAATTTCTATTCATTTAACATTTTTTAAGTTTAGCTTATCACACAGGTAAGTGAAAAAATATTTGATCTCTTTTTCAAATACCGTATAGTTGTAAAAAACCGAAAGAACCGACTAAAGCCGAAACCGAAAAAACCGACTTTATGTGGTTTGATTTGGTTTTTAGATTTAATAAACCGACATAATTGGTTTAGGGTTTTTTTAATGAAAAACCAAACCAAACCGACCTATGTACACCCCTAACCGTTGGTCTATCATCTAAATCCAATATGATATGATTCTGCAGTAGTGTAAACACAGCTCCTACAGAAAATCCCCACGGGGCAAAGGGGTTATGCAAACTTGTAGCAAGCTAATACTTCAAATTCAAGGGATAAGAGTGCTGTGTAAATATGCCACCACTTATTTTGCTCAATGAGATGATTGCAGAGACTCAAGAAAACAGCTAAATGCACCCAAAACACATAAACAACCATAGAAGTCAAAGGAAAAAGAAAAGTTATCAAATGAAAAGGAAAGAAACAAGATACCTGCTCAATGGCTTCCTCTGTGAATGGATGCCAGTAGCGCATACCAACATACACCTTTGCAGGCACATTCTTTTCCCACAGAACTTTTCTCAATGCTTCAGCCTAAAAATCAAATATTATTTTTAAAAAAAGGAAGAATTGAATAGAGGAGCCATAAAAATAAATGCAGAAAAACATTGTACTGCTCATATACAAATCAACCACAGCAAAAGAGATCTCTCAGTTGAAGGCAAAAGTCATACTAAGAATAGCCTGAGCAAGTGTTTCCACTCTTAAGCACTGGAATTCAGCATGGTCCAAAACATTTCACCACTATGGTATAACAGTCACTTAACAAAGAAAATCTAGAAATCTACCATCATAAGCATCTCGTAGCCACAGTCGGATCCACATATTCATTTATTCCTACTTAAGTACTTAAAAATTAATCAACAATCAGCAATTTTTATCAAACCATATAAATTCATGCCTGAGCATCAGTTATCCGTCGTAGAGGAGAACCACCACCAATTGAAGCATAACCTTCTTTGCTCTTGGGTGCTCTAGCAACAGATATGAATTGCGCCAGGGGCCTTTGCAAAAACCGAAACAATCTTGGCAATCGAATAATATCCTAAACAAACCAAACAATCCAATAAACAAAGAGTGAAAGGTGTTATTTCCAAACCATAAAAGGATGGTTCCACTCTAAATTGCATTTTGTTTCTTAGAATCACTACTAATTTCAAGCATACACTTTAACTTTTCAGTTCCTTTTGAATTGGACATGGTTAAATTGTATTTGTTATACCTAAATGGCAAAAGGGTAAATAATCTCAGAAAAAAAGGAAACAACATTTAACTTACTGGATCAGCAAAAAGATTGAATAAAAATGGCTGCACATCCTCAAGAGTTTCAGGTCCACCAAGATTAAGCAACAAAACACCAATTTTGCCTTCACCAAAAACAGGATTTGTGGAGAGTTGTTGAGGGTTAGAAGTGAACAATGCTCCAGGCATTATAGATGGCTTCTCAGACCATTTCAAGGAGCATCTAGCTACTAATGAACAATTCTTAGGTAGCCTTAAACAAGAAGCAGCGAAAGATGAAGTACACTGAGTATCCAGTTGAAGAAAAGGTGAATAGGATGTGCAGTTGGCCGGCGACGGAGATATTTCACGGCAGAAACTCACCGGCGGCGCCATTGCTGGACTGCAAGGGAACAATGATGTTTGAAATGCTTGCTTCGCGTAGATAGTTTGGCTTGTTTTCTTATTTTTGGAGTGTTGGTCTCTCTTCCACAAGTTCAAGATAATAACCAACCCAGTTATGCTATGTAACTCACAACCGTGTAAAAAAATATCTAAAAGTATGAAAAAAACTCTAAGTCTATATTTTATTACCCTTATTTAGAAATGAGAGTTAGAGAGGACCAACACTATAATATGTGTTTGTACGGAAAGCAATTTAAGTTGTACTTAAAGTTGTCTAACATTTGTGAATTGATTTAGGGGTAAATTGGTACTTGCCCCTCTACATTAGAAAGACATGTACAGTAGGTTGATAAACACGTCTACTCTTTTCTTTCTCTATGAACCACGTGTACCGTGGTCAGATGGCCATACAATATTACATTGTTTATTTCCTTCTGTAGTTCTCTTTGCCTCTCTTTGATTATCCCAGATTCAAGTTGGGATTTTGCTGTTCTTGCTTAGTTTAAATCGGTAAATCTCTTATTCTCTATAATTATACCATAAATATCTATTGTTTTACTGGTTGATTGGAAACTTTTTGGGTGTATTTCACGTGAGAGGAGGAAAAGGTTAACAAACATGTCGGAGGTTTCCAGCGAGGGAGTGTAACAGGGATACCAATTTTGTTTCCAACGAAAAGGACGGAATCTGTATGTATCGTCGCTATTAACAGTGTCAGAGTCTTTGAAGGAAGGAAAAAGAACTCACAGCGAGATGACACTAATGAGTTCTTTAACCTTCTTCATGGGTGCTCTCTCTTAGCGACGAAATTATTTTCGGTGCTTCATAATATACCCAACTTAATTGAACACTTCTTTTTATCTTTTGACAAATGCTCTACAAGTTTAAGTTGATTATTTCACACTTATTTTATTTTTTGTTCCTCAAATTATTTCTATTTTCTTGGTTCAAAATTAGGGTTCAGAAGAAAAGGCTGTTGATTTGAATAGATCTAGATGATAGTAATGAGTTGTTTGTGATTTCTTTTGTGTACACTTATTTTTATTTCTTTTATGTACTACTGATTGATCAACTCTGTTAATTTTTTATCAGTTGTGAGATGGGCTCAATTTGGTAAAATGATTCAGATTTCTGAATTGATAATCTTTCAAATATGACTTGGTTCAGATATGACTTATACAGTAAAAAATATGTTAAAGAAGAATTCAAGAATGGTTAAGATAGTCATGTTTGAGGCACCATTGACTATTTAATTTGACATGCACCTTTAGTTGAGAAACAGATCAAATAGTGTGAAACCCTCTTTCATGAACATACACTCATGTTTATAGTGCATCCTTCTTCATGCTTATCTAATTGTACATTAGTTGATTTTGAGGGGTAATTAATGGATTCACGCACTCTTCTCCTTTTTTTGATTGATTTGGTTGATCGACGTTTGTAGATTAGGCGGGGACGTCTGTTTTAAATGTGATATTACATCGTGTGGTGCTAGCTGAAGAACTCAGAAGAATGTGAAAGTTACATTTATGCTTATGCAAGGTAATCCTTTGTTCTTCATGTTTACTATGCGTCTGTTAGTTCATTTCAATTTAAAACAATTTTGGTCATTGATAGGGCTCATCATAATTTTCTATGAAGATTCAAGCTTAAAGGACAATCAATTTCTTTTCCAATGAATTCCAGTCAACTCCCTCGAGGAGCTCAACGAGAATTATGCTATTGTTACTGAGAACTCCTGAAGAAAGTTCAGAGACTAACTAAAATAGTGAGATAAAGCTGGAAGGAGTGAAGAAGAGGAAGAAAATCGAGTAAATGATATACCTTCCTTACAATTATTCAAAGCAATCTGGCCATTTGACTCAATCTTATAATGAGTGTCTTAATATTTCAATTAAGATCAAGAGTCTTCACACCCTGCACCCATTGAGAAGAGCATCCAAAATCAATAACAATAATTGTCAGAAAAGATAAAAAGTTTGACACTAATAGATTCATTTAGATAAAAAACAATTGCAGGGAGAAGATATTGTTGACCAACAAATCTTCAGGGAAAAAAATACAGGACCACAGCTAGATCACATGGTTAATATTTTGACTTGAAACAAGCTGAGCATTATTTTCACCGAATGAGCAGATTCATCATATCATCAATCAACCGATGACTATAGTAAGCATGCATCTATTCTTGAAAGATAAAAACATTGTAATTTAGTTAAGTTTGATTGGAACAAGTTTTGTTCCCTCATGTTTAATGATTTTATACATTATTGACCTTTTCAATCTGTCCCAAATGACGGCCAATCCTTTTACTCACACGTTAGAAAGGCAAGAACATATATTAATAAATCATCCTTCCATTCTCCTTTGTCTATTGGTAAATAAGTGAGCAACAATACACTATATGTCAGATTAATTCTTTATATGTTACTCCATTAAACACACTGAAAAAGTCACTCTTAAGATTTTCATTTCCTACCATTTGAGTAAAAAATATGAATTTATTATTACCATCACAGTTTTCATACCTTTACTAGCTGGTAATGCATCAGAAAATTGTTAGTTTTTCTTTCGATGAAGTGTTACCGTTGAATTCCATTGATCATATAGATTGTAAATATCCATTCACTCTGTCGTAACCTTACTTTTCCACTTTATATTTTCCTCTCAAGTTCTCTATCATCTGTATTAGGCAGAAAATTTGTGCATGAAATTTGTAATCATCAGCATAATGATGTTCTTATTGATATATTGTGAATGGGCAATCTCTTTTGGGTGCCTCAGATTAAGTGTTATGTCTGAAATTCGATTATGAAGTCCCTGCTTTATGTATATTAAAATGTTATATCATGTGTTTTGTTAGTTCATGCGAGCAAAAGGAAATAAGAAGTTTGAGTGAGTTTTTTTTTTCCATCGGTTATTTTTCCTATATGATTTGGTTGATTGGAGAATTGTAGTGGAGAACATTATTGTAAAGTAGAGCAATCCATGATGTCTTCTATGTTATAGAAATATTAATCGGGTTTTATTCTCTCTAAGTTATTTTTTTCATTAGACTTGATTATTCAGTAATCTGTACAGTTGTGTAATAGTAGACACTCTATGATTCTGCTTTATGTTGTGGAATTAAATT
This sequence comes from Solanum chiquidenum, assembly GCA_029582725.1. Classification (NCBI taxonomy): domain Eukaryota; kingdom Viridiplantae; phylum Streptophyta; class Magnoliopsida; order Solanales; family Solanaceae; genus Solanum; species Solanum chiquidenum. The sequence goes on from JAJOOS010013502.1 coordinate 5,169, forward strand.
GTTGATAGAATGAAGACTCCATACGATGTGATACTTTGACACACAATAGTTATGTGCGATTTCAAGATACAGGGAACAACGTTTGGTAATGCAATTGGTTGCAATCGTATCCCTTCGTTTTATTTGATTTCAATATGCACTCTAATTAAACAAATTTGACTTAAGCTCCTTGATGTTATTTTTTTATGGAGATCATCCATCTTTGAAAGCCCAAAGGCCAAATGCGTCCTCTGTCACTCCCCTGAACAAATGACCTCATCGTCTTTATTTTACTATGTATGCTTCATGAAATGGTTCATGCATGTTTATTGGCAGGAGCAACAAGATCAAGTCGGTAAGGATTAACACGTTATTTCTATTTCTATGGTTGATGATCATAGTAGTCCCTTTACCATTCTGTATAAATGGGCTATTCAGTTTGTACAGATAGGGTGGAGGGGCGCATTTAATTCTTTTTATCTATTAGTTATCAGTTATTATCTTTGGCGTGGGTTAGAGCAGTCTGGTAGCTAGCATGCTCATATCTTTGAAGTCACGAAAAGTTCAGTTAATTTTCTTTCCTCATTTAGGAATCATATTCCTTTGTACATAACATGTTTGATGAAAGTTATATTCAAATTGTTTAAAGAATGACCTATTGATTCTTAGTAAATATGTACTCAACTTCTGTGACATCCTAAATCAATGGATTAAGACAAGTGCCGGTGAAAGAAGCAAAAGGAAAATGACCTCTTCAACTACGATTGACAACAACAATGTCAAAACCTTAGAACTTCAGGCAAGATGCTGAAACTAGGATCAGCGACGCTACTTGCTTAACCAAATTTCAGTTTACAAAGCTTGCTTTTCATGTGAGTTCTTCCGACAATATCCAGAATAACCTCTGATGCAGTCATACTCTTAGCAATTCTTTGTTCAATACAACTTACTGTTATCATTTTTTATTTTTAGCTATTATTATGACAACTTGAAATCTATTATCCTTTGTGAAAATTGGATTGCTCGAATAGGAAATAGCTTGAAAGCTACCCGAGTCCTGAGGTGTAGGATAATAAAATTTGAACAAGTTTAAAGAAAAGGAAAAGAATACCTCAAAGTTGTTTTTTATTTTCCTAGAACACTTGATAAGATAAAGGAACTCCCCTAATGAGAATGAATCGATTGACTCATTGAATAAAAGAACAAAGCTTTTCTAATTTTCTAAATAAACAATAGAGTTTTATCACAATTTGCACATGCTTATAGTTTGGTCTATTTTCATTTGATGTAGATTTGCAAGTGATGGAGAAAGTGATGGCTACAAGAGAGAGGGAGAAAAAAGAGCAAGAAGAATTGAAAAAAAGGAGAACTAAAGGAGAAATAAGAGGTATTTTTGGATCTCTATTACTTCGAAAGAAACTTTGGCCATTTTGCCATTATTGAATTTATCTTTTCATCTGTTCAGTTTGTCTCCTTTGAATTTTAAATGGATAGAGTTTAACAATAGTTTTCTAATTATCTCATTTTTTTCCTCTTATTTTATGCTTGCCAACTGTAGGAAGCAACCCACCTTGCTTGGAATTTTTCATTATTGGAAAGAAATCCCTCTTTAGTACATTCACTATTAACTGGTATTTGATTTGTTTTGTATCTTCCTTGATGATATCAGTTTCTTCAGGATCATTCTACTTTAATGTGGCTGGATCAATCTCTTTTGTTCGGTAAGATTGCTCATCGTTTTCAGTACTTCATTACATTTTTAAAAAGCTTCCGATTCAGATGAACACTGAGTTGATAGTACCTAAGAGATTGTCCTGGTCTATTTACATTTTGAAGAAAAATCTCACAAAAAGCTTGAAGTTTTGTTACAATGATGTGAATCTCCAAGAGTTGATTGTTTTGGGAGATGATTCAAGTAAGTAGGCATTTTTTTCCCGTGATATCTTTTTTTTCATATAGTATTTTCCCCAAACAATTGATTAATCTTTATATGTTAGGGCTTCTGCTTTGAGGTGATTTAATTTTCCTGTGGGCTATGATATTACAACTTTCAGGTGATTATTTAGAAAGAATTTGAGTTGCCAAATTCTTTGGTGCTTTCATGAAATTAGCAGTGATATCGACGGCTGAAAATTCAAGGTAAGCTTTCAATATTGATTGTTTTGTTGTTAAATTTGTTGTTATCAATGTGTTGAAGAAAATCTTAGGCCTCATTTGAGACGGTTGAAATTGTCTGAAACTGATGAAAGTCATCCATGAAAACCTGAGACTACCATTGGAAGTAGTTGTCCAACAAAGGTTAGAACCGACAACCCAGAGGATTCCATGTCCACGTCACATAGTTCTGCTTTCTGGTGTTCTGATTTTTGCACATCCAAGAGGTCACTAGATGAGCCAGTTAATGATGGAATGAAAGAGCATATATCAAAGGTATTATTCAAACTTTTGTTGCATCTTATGATTTTAGTGTGCAATTATCTCCTATAATTCAGTCTTCTAAAAGGTTACTACGAGTTGAACAAAGTTGCATTCACCTAGATTATGAACTGTCAATCATTGTGTTAATAAGCTTTTGTTGTGACCCTGTGGTTCCTGGAGTAGATTTGTGTGGATATCATTTATTTGTTGCAACAAATGTATCCACTAGATTTCCAATGTACCACATTCCGTGCATCAATAAAATATATGATTTGTTTCTCCCTATTTGGGATATATATAGTATTCTTTTAGATTGTGCTTCAGCAGAATCAATACAATAAACTAACGGGACTATGATGAATCAGAACATTCCTCCTCCAGTAGAGGATGATGAGATTGATCGAGTTTAGCTTTTTGTAGTTTTATCATATAAAGTACTTAAATGAGATTATAAAGCAAGAGTCAATGGCAGTGTCTCTGCTAATAGCCTAATAAGAACTCCACCTATTAACTCAGAAGATTTTTTTTCCCTTCTTCATTCTTTTTATTTCCCATAGCATATTGGATTTGATCCCTTCTGTTAAGTTTTAGGGAAAAGTAGGTTCAAGTAAACAGTTTTTGTAGATAAGGTAAGGAATTGCAACCAACTGCTTCTTGAGATGCAACTAGAAGAGCCATGTACGGCGAGTAAAGAAAATAGAAATAAAAAGGTGAACGGCGACATTTTATTGTTATTAGCATTGGTAGCCAAATACATGTGAATATGAAAAGAAAATCAAATAATCTTTAGCGGTAATTAATTAACCGCAATAGTTTAATCACCACTAAATATGTATTTTTAGCGGCACTTGGTGTAGTGAATGTTCCTAAAGCCTATAGCAACATTAGATCCAATGATAATTAATTAATGTCGGTAAAAGCTTTAGCACTCCATGAATGTGTATATTTATCTTTTTTTGTTGTAGTGAATGTCTAATATGTGAGGATTATAATGAGATAAAAGCACATTTTTTATTTTCTCAGGTTGTCTAAAAGCAAAAAGCACTTGCTGCTTTACAACTTTCAAGACGGAGGAGGAACAAAAAATAGTCTATGGTGAATGAAGTTAGTTAGCAAACACAAACCCCGTTCCTATTCTTCCTATTGATAAATGTCTATTATAGTGTGCAACATCATAACAAAGCAGAATAAGAGAAATGTAGTATGTTGTTCATTTTATGCTATTCTTACATCTACAGATTGAAAAATAATTGTGTTGCTTCTATATCTACATGGATATAATAGACAACCGGTTGAGTTCAATTCTCAAGTTAGCTATGTCTAAGATTTGAGGATACAGTTTTATTAGTCCTTATTGTTATCTTATTTTTTATATATGAAAGGTCTGTATAACTTATAAAATCATTCTCCAGTACTTGTTCGACAAAAATGTTCATAGTTCTGCTGCTCTATTTTCAAACAAATATTTCTCTCCTTAATTAAGGGTTGGAGTAGTACTTTGGCTAAATTTTTGGTCATAGTTGTGCTGCTCTATTTTCAAACAAATATTTCTCTCCTTAATTATAAGTGGGAGTAGTACTTTGGCTAAATTGTTACAACTTAAATTTGATTTGTCATTATTAGCCATGTCAGCTAAATACACTTCTATAAAGTACGATATCTGATGCGGTGATCTTTCATCGACTGATACTTTATTTACTCTATTATGGCAGAAGAAGCAAAAGAGAGGACCAAGAGGAAGCAGATTTTGTTGCGTTGGCCATATTTTTGAAGATATAAAAGGCTGAATGGCCATGCTTTAGTAATAAAAAGTTTATTTTTTCAAGTGAGGTATTTTTTGTATAAGTAATTTAATTCAATAGATTAGTATTTTTGTTTAATTTACCCAATATAAAATGTTGGGCCCGTGCTGGCACGGGCCACGCCCATCTAGTTTATATATATACTAATGTACTTATCTGCCCTTCCCCAAAATTAAATATGTTTTTGAATAACTAATATTGCTAATTTATAAATTTTTTAATAAGGAGTATATAAAAAGAAAATGATACAAATCAAGTCACGGTTTTGATATTATCGATTTAAAAAATTGCTAGAAAGATATTTTTAAATTGTAATGTACATTTAACATTATCGATAAAAAGAAGAAAAACATAAAAAGTTTCAATAATTGACCATCTAATTATTGTAACTTTTTTATTAGATTCAATGAATTCTATAACAATAATGTTAGTTCAATTAAAGTAACATTAAATTTAATTGATTAAAAATTACATAACTTTATTTTTTGTGTAAACTACTTGATTTTTAATATAAATAAATTAAAAATATATTTGTGACACATAAAAGTAAGAAAAATATATAGTTGAAGTATGTTTCAACATACTTATACATGAAATTAAGAAGTTACTGAGATCTTCTTCTTTTTGTTTGATTTTCTTTAATATATGATTTTTCATATTGAAATTCATTTAATGTGTACTTGCATAGTATATGAGTCGTAAATTGTGATGGTAAAACATGATATCATTAGTAATTTGATGTGTTACTTATCTACTCAATTATATAAAATTTATCATAGAGTGACAAAATATTAAATTTTCAAGAGTAAATATAGTGTCAAGTTATAGAAAGATATAACAAGAGGTGGATCAATATTTGTCCCTAATACATGTAGAGCAGTGGAAGAGTTTTATAACATTAATCAAATTATTATTGTAGTCATTACTGGAAAAAATAACCTATGATAATAACTCTTCAAAAAATAACTTTCTTCAATATGAAAAATCAAAATAAATATTTTTTGTTTTAAATAATCATAACTTAAATACACATTATTCACATATGCACATTTATTATAGCAGAATCATAAAAAAAAATTATTATATATCTCATTTACAATGTCATAAAGAAAAATAATTTATGTATTCGATCATGTTACATAGATATGTTATTGGGAGAATTATATGAGAGCATTAGACAAAAAAAGTTGTAATAATTAAGAGAAGTTAAAGAAATAATATTTTCTTAGTTTTAACATAATATATTTAGTGTGATTAAAAGAGTAAAATGAGTTGGCTTTTGAGCTTTTATAATATGACATATAACTGAGAATTTTTTCAATAAAAATAAGTAAAAATTATAAAAATATATTATTTAAGACCTCAATTAACAAAATATACATATATTTTTTTTAATTACAAACGCAGTAAATAATTTTAATTTTTGAGATTTATTTATATAACTAATGAATTTATCCGCGTTTTGCATGGTCACTAAAATAAGACTAAGTAATAATTATTATTTTTTTATATAAAAAGAATCAATCTTCACTGATTGATCAATTTTTTTCTTTTCTATCCTTTAATTACAACACTATTATTCACTAATGTGATAATTGTGAATAATTTTAATCCCCATATCTTCATTATTTTCTGCAGATTTCTAATATAAAAAAGTTTGAAAGATTTATTTAATAATTTTAGGAATATAATTAAAATAAAGAAAAAACAAAATAAAAATTGTTTTTATTTGATCATATTCTCACTGCCTTATTAATATTTTTTAAATCTTTTTCCTCTTTTATTTTGAAAATTTCCCCCCTTTTTGTTGATTTTCTTGATTTCCTATTTTTTTCATCTTATTTTTCCCTACTATTTTTCATTTTAATAATTTTCTTATGTAATTTTATACTTCTTTATATTCACGTTCTAACATTATTTTTTTCATTTTCATTTCTAATTACCTACTCGTTTTTCATTTCTTTATTTTTATTTATTCAATCCTTTTAAAAAACGGTAATTATCATTATCCTTTCCTTAAAATAATCAAGTTTGTTTGTTGTTATCCTTCTACTAATTTTTATAGGAAATTTTGAGGAAAAAAAATTAATAAAATTTTTCTTATATGATTGAAGAAGGAGGTATTTTTTTTTTTTACAATTAAGGTATTTAATTTAAGTTACGAATATTATTAGTTTACAGTGAAAATTAAGTTATGAAGATGAAAATGTGTGAGTTATAACTTTTTTCAAATAAAATAATTAAAAATAAAAGTCAAGAAAAAGGAGAAAAGTAGAATAAAATAATCTGTTTTTTTTTTATATTTGCAGTATGTTTGGCTTTTAGTTATATACTTATTTTTATTATGAGTATAGAAAGGGAATAATCTCAAATAATTATCTTATTTTTCTTTTTAATGTTATCCAAAAAGTGATCTACAATATCTATGGATTCTACTTCTATGTAAATTCATGGAGAAAAAACATAAACTTCGAATTTGCGATTTTTAATCTATATATGTTCTCCAATGTTTTCTAACAAGTGAGTAACATATACTCTATCATTTATTTTAAGATTTTTTTTCCACAGAAATTGATAAAAAAATGTTGAGCACTATTTGTAGTTGACAAATTACATGAAACAATATTCAAACAAAGAGCAAATATCCATGCCTCTGTTATCAATGTATGAATTTCATAACAAATACATGGTTGTTTACCTGTTAACAACAGCGAAACGATAATTGAATCTTGTGAAAGAGTTGCTTCAAGTCTGATTTTAAGTCTCAAGGAATCAAAGTTTTGTTTCACAAACTAGGGGTGTGTTTGGTGTGGAGATGTTTTCCAATTTTCTCATGTTTGGTTGACTTAAATGTTTGGAAAATATTTTCCAAATCAACTCATTTTCCTCAGATTTAAGGAAAATGACTTCCCTTCCAAAATTAAGGAAAACATTTTACAAAACTCTACTTCATCCTTTAATTTTTTTTCTTACCCTATACCCCGTACTCGACCCTCCCTATTCAAAAATAAATAAAAAATTAAAATTTTATTTTTCTTATTTTTTAAATTTCAAATATATTTTTATCCCTACCACCAAACCAGCTCCCGTGGGGGGGGGGGGGGGGGGGGGGGGGGGGGGGGGGGGGGGGGGGGGGGGGGGGGGGGGGGGGGGGGGGGGGGGGGGGGG
>JAJOOS010013503.1:0-16635 GCA_029582725.1 Solanum chiquidenum
TTTTTTTTATTCCACGAATTCTAACTTTTTATTTATAAAAGTATACAAAATTGTTACACTTTTTGAACAATTAATTGTAGGTGTAAAATGAAATTTCAGTATTATGCACAATAGCAAAATTATGATTATTAATAGGAATATTTTAAAAAAACCGACCTCCGGATGTCGCTTTTATTAAAAGTAATTAGATTTAATAAAAAATACCGACGTCATGAGGTCGGTATCACATTAAATTTTAAGATAAATAAAATTAATCATGTTAATTAAATAATATTGACATCGGGAGGTTATTAATTTTTAACTTGTATAAAACCGTCATTCGGAGGACGATTTATTTAAAGTTAATTGAAAATATTAATTTATTACATACTATTTAATTTTATCGACTTCCGGAAGTCGGTATTATAATTTTTTTGTTTTTTATTTTAAACAAAATCGTCCTCCAGAAGACGATTTAAATAAAATAAAATCAAAATAGAAAATAATACCGACATCAAGAGGTCAGTTTTTATTGTAATTCATTTTCTGGGAAAATTTCCGACCTCCTGAGGTCGGAATTTGGTTTTCCCACTTTATTTTGCATAAACACCGACTACTTGTTGTCGGTTTTCATATCAATGTAATTTCATACTCTAAATATGGATTATTGATCTAACTTTTTATTTATAAAAGTATACAAAAATTGTTACTTTTTTAAACAATTAATTATAGGTGTAAAATGAAAATTTAGTTTTATGCTAGCAAAATTATTAAGGAACATTTTAAACAAACCGACCTCCGGATGTCGCTTTTAAAAGTAATTAGATGAAATAGAAATACCGACCTCTGGATGTCGCTTTAATTAACAGCAATTTAGATGAAATAAAAATACCGACCTCATGAGGTCGGTATTTTAATTACATACTATTTAATTTTACCGACATTCGGAAGTCGGTATTTTTACACAAATAATTAAGAAAAAATTCCGACCTCAGGAGGTCGGATTTTTTCCCAGAAAAATGAATTACAATAAAAACCGACCTCTTGATGTCGGTATTATTTTCTCAATTAAATATAAAAAATACTATTTTTACATACTATTTAATTTTACCGACATACGGAAGTCGGTATTATAATTTTTTTTGTTTTTATTTTTAATTGATTTATTTATTTGTTTAATACCAACATCAAGAGGTCGGTTTTTATTGTAATTCATTTTTTCCGGGAAAAATTCCGACCTCCAGAGGTCGGAATTTGGTTTTCCCGCTTTATTTTGCATAAAAATCGACTACTTGTAAATACCGACCTCCGGAGGTCAGAAATTACCAACCTCCATTTGAGGTCAGAAATTTTTAGGTCGGTATTCACAATTTTTTTAGTAGTAACTTGAGATAAAGTAAAATGGAAACCGTGATCGGAGTCGTGGTTTGAAGATGATGATTTGAAGATTCATTCGACAAAGAAAGGTGTCTTGGTTGCCGATATCGAGGTTGATGAATCATTCCACCTGGAAACAACAAAAGTGGAGTTTGGCACAGGTCAAAGGGGAAAGCAAGGAAGAATTCCACTTTGGAAAGGAAAAGGGTAGTTTCAAATGAAGGACCCTCTGTAACAACCTGTTCCCGTCGTTATGGAAAACCAATGGGGAAACAATTTGGGCCAGAAAACTTTTGAGTAGTGACTTGGAAATTTCTAGCCTAGGCAGGCCAGACTTGGACGAAATCTGAGTCTGGTGAGGTCTAGGGAAATCTGGTAATAGACAGGGGATTTGAGTATGAATTTGATCACATGAGTGGATAGCCAAGACGTTAAATAGCCTGTACAGCTTTATGGAATCAAATTCGGGCGAGTAGAACCCTCGAAACTGATCTTGGCATGGAAGGGTAGTTTTTGAATGTCAAGGTTTGAAGGTGTGTTGTGAAATGAGAGCTTGGAACTCAAATTCCGAGCTTCTATCTCCGTGCAAGCCGCCAGAGTGGGGTTAGTTCCGCAAGGGCGGGGCCACTGTGGCGGGTTGGGTCCTGCTGTGGTGGGACAGTCGTGAGTTAAGTCGGGAAAAAACCCCAAAATCATTATTTTCTGCAAAACTTCGTTCTTGAGAGATAGGAGGCAAACCAAAGCAGTTATTGACAGTTTTCCATGATTTTTAGCGCTAAAGGTAAGATAATTACTCCTCTAATCCGTAATTCGATTCTTAGAACTTAGAATCTTGAGTAATTATCATTGGGGGAGGGCTTTAGCCTGAAGTTGATGGTGGAAAAATCCCTAATTGAGTATTGGGATTTTGGGTTTAGCCATGGATTGATAGTTTGATTATTATCTAGGTAAATTAGGCCTTGTTTATTGATTCTTGCATTAAATTAATTGTTTTAGACAAAGAACAAGCAGAAAGAATTCGGAAAGGGAAGGATCAAGTGTCTTAGTCAAGATTGGTTTCGAGGTAGGTGATGGTTTGATTTCTTGTTGTGTGATATATGTCGGATAATTGCTTATTGTATACGTGCATGTATGTGAATAGGGATTGTGCATCAATCTAATGAAATGATGATGTGTGATCAATACATACCATGAACTGTTACTAGATTGTATGGTTATGAGTATTGTTCATTATGGATGTGATTGTGACTGTGGTTGTGCTGATTTGGATCGGGTGTAACGTTCCGACACATATATTGGATCGGGTGTCACGTTCCGACACATACATTGGATCGGGTGTCATGTTTTGACACATATATAGGATCATGTATCAAGTTCAGACACATATATTAGATTGGGTGTCACGTTCCGACACACTAACATTTTGGGTGTGTGTTCCATGAGAGAACCACTTGTGATTATTATGTCCTTGTTTACCTGTCATTAATATTGGAGAATTGTATGTTGTTCCTAAAATGATGATTGATCTATGTATTATGTATATGTGTGCTTACTATATTGTAATTGTTCGTTGTATATATTGTGCTTATGGGAGTAGCCGCGTGATTCTACTGGTACACTGTGGTTTTGTACTGATACTACATTTTCTTTTTCTTTGTTGAGTACAGGGCATCTTCAGGCGGTTACTGACAGACCTTAGTTAGGAGACTGTTGATCGTGACCGATTTCAAGGGTGAGCCAGTTCTTTCAGGCTTCCATGGATCTTTCTTATTTAAGTCCACTCTTTTCGGACTGAGACTATCAATTAGGTTGTTATGTTTAGTTTTTGGGGTTGCACCCCTTTTGCTTAAACTTGTTGATCGTTAGAGTTTTGGTACGATGACTTTCAGTTCTAAGGGTTGAATTTCCGCATTAGTTATTTTGTTAGACCTTCGGAGTTTATGGAATTTCATAATTCTATTTAGTCATTTAAACCTACTTCTGTATCTTTAAATGCTTAGTTTTTTGTTAAGTTGCTTAATTGGGTTGTAGTAATGGTTCTCCCACCGGAGGGTTAGTGTGGGTACCAATCACGGCGGTCTGGATTGTGACACCCTCCGACAAGCTTCCCGGTGTCCAAGTGTCAAGTCCCGATGGCTTGTGTCCGCCGAACACAATATAAACATAGTTATCTCTTTTATCTTATTTTATGAACCATAATAAGTAAGTTTATGTCATACAATATCTATTGCAAGTTAGTAAGCTTAACATACAAAAGAGCACAATTAAAATCTAGTTGAATCTTCTATCCTTAACTATATATAAAAAAATGAATTGTGGGGATAACTTTTTCTTTTCTTTTTCTGTGTTTGTTTTTTTTCATATATATTATATTTTTCAGGAAAAAACCGTTATCTAGGGAGAACAACTTTTTTTTATAGCATTTCACTATAACGAAGAAAGAAGTAGCACTTATGATAGTTAAACCACATAAAAACAATCTTAAGCGAAGAAATTTCAACCTACCTAACAATATTTGAATTAAATATCTTCTTTAATTTTCTTAAGAAAATAATAATCTTCTCACCTAAACATTCATTCATCATCATTTTGTTTTTATTTTTATATCATAATTATAAATTTGGCAACAATACAACTCGATTCAAAGAAATTCTGATCAATTAAACATTGAGTCATAGTAAAAGCTAAGAAGCAATTCAGAACTTATCCAATGTTCTAATAGTAAAACACATAAAATTAAGGAGGTAAAAATCAAAACATAACTGCTAACTTAAATGAAGACAAGTACTATGTATATATATTTTGTGTTTATTATAATGGTCTCAAATTTTAATTAATATTACACAAAAAAGTACTACTGTCATGCTTAGAAATCTATATGAAACCAAAGTACAGACATTTCTACTAATAATTAATATATCATAGATCCTTATAAGTTGTTGTGGTGGTGATTTGGATCTTGAACATGAATATTGAAATATGTATCATCAAGTAAAGTTAGTATCTCATCATCATTCAAGCTTAGCAACTCAGAAAATAAAGGACTCTGTGGAATTCCAAATGAGCCATTAACATTGTTCTCCATTGACACTGATGCACTCATTAAGGGGATATTCGTCGAAGGGTCTATTTGTGGTGCCATTGGAGGAACAAGCATTGGTGAAGACATTGGATGAACCATTGGATAGGCCATTTTAGGATACCTTTGTGAAGATAACAAAGAAGGAACCTGCGAAAGATCCACAAGTGGAACCATTTGAGGAGGAGTCCTCAAAGGGAACATGAATTGAGGCACTTGAGCAGGAGCTCTTGAAGGAACCATCAATGGAGCTGTCAGAGGAACTATCGATGTTAGAGTTACATCAGGAACCAAATTAAGAGGAGCACTTGACCTCTCGAAGTTGGTCCCACTAGGTATAGTAGATGGAACCAAAAGAGGAATCTGGGATAGTACTGGAGCATCAACGGGGGCAAAAAGAGGAGCCCATGACATGTCGAAGCTGGTCCCACCATAATCAATCGGTCCAGCAATAGGTTGAGGAGCATTCAATGTAGAACTTTCTTTGTGAGTTTTTTCTTTGATCCCATCATTTATCAGTTTGACATTTTTATTGATCACATAACAAAGATCGTTGAGATCTTCTGGGTGCATACTATTGGGCATGTCTTCACCATCCAACGATCCATACATCTGGTTTGTATACTCCATTTTCTTATTTTCCTTCCTTACTTTCTCAGGTTCTTTCTCAATTTTCTTGATCCTTTTCATGGTTATCTTTTCTTGTGTTTTCATGTTTTTTGATTTATCCTCCTCTGGAAGATCGATAAACTTTGTAAAGATGTCGGTACCAGCTTCATGATTTGGAAACACCTCAGGTTCATTGTGGTAAGGGCTATTGACTAAGGTAGCCAATTCAACATCGCAAAGGGTGTTGAGTTCACGAGCCTTGGTTAAGAATCCCTTTTGTCATTTTCTATATGAGACTCTCCTCTCAGTGTTATTTTCCATGCAAGCCAACTTCACTTTATTTCTAACCATGGTTAAAAATGAGGAAGAGGGGGAGAAATGTGTTTATTAGGATATGGGGGATGAAATGGATTTATTAATCTTATTGTTGTTGTGTGTTTCTTTGCTAAGAATTGTCTCCTATTTATAGGGTACAAATAATTTTTTAAATAATTTGAATTAAAGAATACTTAGTTGTCATGGGTACTATTTTGGCATAAAAATAAATGAGGGTAGATTTGATATCAAATTAGATTCTATCATCTTGAGATTAATGTAGTTATGACTCTAGTCTTATGTTGAAAAAATCTTTTTGAGTCAAACTTTTCTTATTAGAAAAATAATTTAATTGATTTAGATCTAAGTAAGTAGTATCTATAAAAAAAAATGGCCATAGAGTATTAACAAATGTTTTTTAAGGAAAGATTGAAAATTTGTATATTTTAATTTATGGATGTAAAAAAGATAAATATTGAAACAAGTGAAAAATTGAATTATTGGCCAAAAAAATTAAAATATTAATTTTAAAAATATTTAAATAATATAATACAAATTAATTTAATGATTAATAAAATTCAAATATTTATTGAATATTAAATGAAGATATGTGTATGATTATTATCGTTGCAGTGCTTATAAAAGCACATTATAATTTTTCCAATTTTGGAAGAAACCATATTTAGTAGAAACTTTATATTGATTTCAATTATATTAAAAATCAAATCAAGCTCAAATTTTAGTTTTTTTTTACATTAAAAATATTTCTAAATTAGTTTCAAGGCAAATCTGTACATAAATTAATTACACAAGACACCTACCAAACTATTGTGTTTATAGATATTGAGGAAAGAAAAATAGAAAATTATTTCATTTTAGAATAGTATTCAATTATATTAAAAACTAAACCATGCTCAGATTTTATTTTTTGTTACATTTAAATAAATTCTAAATTAGTTTTGACGTAAATTAATACATAAAATAATTGCACATGTCACTTACCAAACTAATGTGCTTTACACATATTGAGAAAAGAAAATAGAATTTTGTTTCATTTTAAGGATTGTACTCAATGAAGAAGAGGAGGAAATAGTCATAGACTGTCTTACTAATATTTTATGGATTTAAAATAGACATTTTATGATGACTTTTCTCCATTTATATATGGTAATTAAGTTAAATTTTAATTATCTTAGAATCGATATATAAGTTTATTGATCTTTTTTTTTTTTGTTAATGTCTATCTTTATAAGTCAAAGTGAAAGAAGGATCCATATTTAAGTCATGATTAATCTCTTCATTCACGTAAATTTCATGTTTTTTATCTCGTCTTTTCCTCAACACTATAAGGGGAATTACTATGCCAATGAACACTGCACCAAGAGAGACACTTATATTATGAAATACGAAATTATGTTGTGATTGAATTATGAAATACGAAATTATGTTGTGATTGAATTATGAAATTTTCTGTAAAAATTATGTTGGGCTCTGTTAAAAGAACTGAAATATATCATTACTTTATGGCCTTAGATTAGCATGGAAATATGAGTCCTTTCTTTTTATTGAGTACATTAAGGACGACAATGCAGTTGAGGGTGGTGGCATTTGAGTTGATTTATTATATTTTTTTGAATATTGTGCCCTTATCATATTGTTTTATTAATTTGTTGGACGTTATCTGTTGGGTTTTAAAAGGAATGAATGGAAAATGAAGAGTTGCGACTTTTATGAAGAGTTGTGACTTTTATGAAAAATTGTGACTTTTATGAAAGGTTGTGACCTTTCCAAAAGATTGTGATTTTTCCAAAGGTTTGTGACCTTTCCGGTAAGGCACAATAAGAACTTTTCACAGTACCCTTTGTTTTCTATAAATTGAGGGATTTCCTCTCATTTTAAAAGGATGAATTTATCTTAACTTCTACTACTACTATATCTAGTATTCTAAGTGTAATTTACTGTCGTTGAGTGGTTCGCTGACACCGTAGTTTTAGGTACCGATACACCGGTGAGTAAGATCGTTCTGTCCTGGGAGGATATATTTCATTAACCTCGGATAATTGAGGGGAATAATTTTCTTAAGGGGACACTGTGCATTCAGTGGGCTCGACTTTCTTCTTTAAGAAAAATATTTTGTATATTGTATCTAATCTGAATCTGGTTCTATTTTCTCTACTAGTTTAATTTTCTAGTTTTGAAAATACTCTTTAAACTTTGTTGTTTCTTATCAAGTTCTTCAAAGTTTTTGTTCTAAATATCTTAGGAATACATGATGACAATCTTAAGGAATTGGTGCTATTTTGGTTAAAGATTACACCAGGTAACCTTCTTATTATTTATCTAAGGAGAAAAATAGTTTCTAAAAGTTAACAGTTTTGATATTTATCATGTATGTCTTTGGAAAAACATCTGCAAGCCATATATGATTTTTGAATGAATTTTCCTTGGCAAAAAGTGTTGCCTTTAAAATTCTTTAGTTTGTAGAATGAGAGATGCACATTTTTGTTTGATAATATAGTATGTCAAAATATTTTAGTTGGAAGGCTATTTGAAAAGAAAAGCATATCTATATGATAATCTAAGAATATGTTTAATTCTGTTTGGAGACTAAAAAAAAACTTTTGTAGTTTTGTACTCCATGTGAAATTTGATTGTGTCTGATTTTTATAGACTAAAAATGTTGGTAGTTTTCTACTCTAAATAAATTAGACTATGCAATTGGTTTGAAGAATATGAAAACTTCACATAATAAGTCAATGTTGTAGTTTTGACTTTCTATAAACTTCATTTTTATATAGAAACAAATTGTACAATTTTTTTTGTCTTTATTGTTAGTATTCTAAATACTAAGTGGTATGTCTATTTGTGATAGAGGAAAAATATCAGTGACTTAGAGTTTGTGATTTTGTGCCTCTATGGAATGAACTTTGACCGTCTCCGGCGACAAGGGACATTCGTTTTCAGGATGAGATAATTAACATTTATAATGCCAGTGTTCAATCTCCTTTGTCGGAGATAGTGGGTTCCGTTATCCCGATGAGATAATGAAGTGTTGATATTGGAATTCAATCTCCTGGGCTTTTAAGGGGTGGGTGGGTATGCTTAGGTGGACGTTTTTGTGGCATTATAGTTTACACATTGGATGCCACATCTTATTCCATTAAAAAGAAGGGTAGAATTGATCCAATAGTAAGACGGAAAGGGTAATTTTGAGCCAAAATATAGTTAAAGGGTATATTTGATCTATTTTGAATAGTTGAAGGGTAGTTTTGACCTTTTTCCATAATTTAAATGGACCTAATTTGAGTAAATTTTTTGGCAATCCAAGTCTTTTTAATTCAGCCAATCCGTGTGCGCCACGTAGGAAGCACATAGATTGTGCTTTTCAACTTAAATCTTGACCATCTAATTTAATCCAGCGGCTTTGATTAATTCATTTATTATTATTAATTATTTTAAACCCTTTATTTTATTAACCATCCGATCAAACGATCGAACGGCCGAGATCAAATTAAAGATTTTCCTAAACCCAGAAAGACTCCAGCTTCTACAACCTTTCTCCTTCCCCAGAACGTCTTCTCCATAGACGCCTAGGCGGCGCCCACGCTCCTTGCTCAGACCCCTACGCTAGCTGCGTCTTCTCCACAGACGCCTATGGCCGCCCAGGCTCCTCTCCCATAACCGCTCCACGTGTTCCCTCATCCCCTTCGTCAGAGGAACGAATCTGGGCCACCGGAAAATGCCCCATCAATCACTCAATCCTCTCAAATCGACCTGAAAAGGTCGATTCTTGAGAGATTTTTTCTTCTCCTTCATGATTTCTTTGCTGTTTCCTGAGAGTTGCGTTTCCAAAATCGACTATAAAAGGAGGACTTCGGTTCTCATCAGGATCATCCAAGAATCGACTGAAAAATCCATCAACGAACAGAAAACATCCAGAAATGAACAAAAAAAATTCAGCAACATCTAGAAAATCAGAGAGTTTCAGCAAGAAACAAAAGGGTAACACAAAGCTTTTAGAGTTCGAAAGTTCTTTTCTCTTCTGTTCCTTGTATTTTCCATTTTAAATTCGAGTTCGAGGAAGTTCAAAGTCGAAACCTTTTGACGCCAAAGCCCTGTTTGCTGCTCGACAAAAGGTACAATTTTCACCATTCTTTTCACTTCGTTTTTTTCTCTTAATGTAATCTGTTGGGATCTTGTTGTAAAGTGTGTGATTAGGCTGTCACTGACATATTTTATTAATAATACATTGTCGATGTAATTTGGAAATATCGAATGCAAAGAAAGGTCAAGTCTTAAAGCTGAATCATGTTTGTGTTACTGTTTCGATGCAACTTATCATATTTGAATACATGACAATGGGAGAAGAATGTTGTTAGTTTCGATGTAATATGTGTTGGGTATTATTTGCCCTGATTTTCTTACCATATATAAATTTTCTTTTTAGGAAAAGATTTAGGGTTGACTAGTCCTTTTCTAGTAGAAAAAGATTTAAGATTCTATAAATAGAGGCTTGTTCTTTCTAACTTAATCATCATTCACAAAGTTTAAGGGCTTTGAGAGTTTTGGTTAGGGGGAAAATTTGTGGGATACAAGCTTGATACGTTATCACTTGTGTGAACCTCCCATGTATTCCTAGTGAATTGGTTGAGGTTGTTTCTTTTTATATTTTGTACTCTCATATTTATAGTGGATTGCTCATCTCTTTTGTGGACGTAGGTCGATTGACCGAACCACGTTAAATTTTTGTGTCTTTTGGTCTATTTCTCGTTTGTTTTATTACTCGTGGTCTTTCGAGGTTTGCTTTGCAGCTTCCGCATGACACCTAAATATTATATGTCCTAACAATATGAACCGATCTCAAATAACTAAATTCGTAACTAGCATTTGCTTGATAGAAATTATTTGGATACCCGAGTGTGTGGTATACTCATGAGATTCTGTTTATTATCTGTAGTAAGTTGAAGGATGAGTGAAATAGTGGTTGTTTATCTTAATTCGAGCTCTCCCTCTGCCTCGTCTTCTTGGTCTAAGATAAATATACATGCTGCGGATAAAATTTTCTATGCTTAGCAAGTGAACGTTTCAAACAATTTGCTTAGATGATCAACTAACCAAGTTTTTCCCTGTTTTTTTTTTATAAAAAAAGCTCTGTATATGATTATTCTCCATATTGACATTGTTTTGATCTCCTTAAAGGCTCTTTAAATGGTTTGAATGAGTTCCCAGTAACTCTTCTTTTCTAGTTATAGGCTGTTGTAAAATTAATTTTGTCAAAACTGTCCAATGTCAGGCCAATTTTTTGATTTGTTGGCATCTCTCCCTCCATTCTTATTTCACTTTTTTACTAATCTTAATGTGTGAAAGACTCGAATGTTTGTGTTCACAACCACCCCTCTTCTCATGAGCCTAATTAGGTTGGTACCTGATCATCTTGTTTTGTTGTAGGCGTTAGTTAAGAAGTGTTGTGATGCTTATCTCTTGTTGAAATTCTTAAACCAATATGTCTGATGATCTGCTTAGCTTTATTCCGTCATCAAATTTGGGTAAAAAATTCATTTTTACAAATGTTATCGAATTAATTTTCCATGGCGAGATGTCCTTATTTTTCTATCAAAAGTAAGGTGTGAGTAAGGATATTTATACCTTTCTGTTAAAAATCTTGTGGAAAGCAGTTAGTTGGAGAACAAGTAGCTTGACTACATATCTTATTTTACATTATCTGACAAAGTGTCGAGCCTTGTTAGGATAGTGTTATCATGTCTAACTTGAATTTACGTTACGTCCCATTTGTTTGCACTAACAATTTAGATGTCATGTTTATAGGATCTCATTAAGTTTAAAATGACTATGCCATTTGGAGTGGTTAAGCATATTTGATATTTTGAAGTCCTGTTAGCATAACTTTTGTCTTCTGTTAAAGTTCTCTGTAAAGAGACCAACACAAAGTCCTCTTCTCTCGGTTTTATTTCCATCGTTGATGTTTAATATGTGAAATTCTTTCTTCTCTGTTTTGACTCTCTAAGTATAACGTGGGCGTTGTCGGCTTGTAATGAATGTTTACTAGACATTGTCAAGGCTCACATGAACTAATCGATTCAACTACTACTTTAGTATAATCATTTTTGACTTGTTTCATCTTTTCTGGTGAATATTTTTTCCCTTGCTTCATAGTATTGTTAGTCAGGTCATTATTCGCCGTATTTTCTTAGCACTTCTCAGTTTCTGTTTTGTTCCTGTTTCGGGGTGATTAATTCGGCTGAACTTACACTTTGCTCTTTTATTACAACTTGTGTGATTATCAAATTTAAGTATATAAAATAGTTGATATGAATCAGGATATCTACTCGTGGCAGTCACATTTTGAGTGTGTGTGTATGTGTGTGTTCTTTTTTTAATGCCAAATGCAGATAGGAAGACATCATTTTCATAAAAGTTTAGACAAAACCTACCTTGATTATATAATGGACATTTGTTGGTTGTTTGATTATTTTTGAATCCTAAAGTGTTAACTACTTGCTAGAAAATCTGCCTACAAGCTGATTTTGAATTTTTCCTCTTTCTGTATCCGAAAATAAATAGGACACCTCGGAATTTTATAGTAATAGGAACTAGCAAGGAATGGTTGTTAATTTCATTATTGAGTTCTACATGTGTTAACAAGTTCAAAGATTTTTTTAATGGTACTATGTATCCCTAAGTTCCCAGGCTGTTGCTGCACGTTTCAGTTGGTACACAATTGTATGTTTTTTTCGTATGAATTAGATAGCCTTAAGTTTACTTTAGCTTTGTCTAATACCTGGTAGGATAATTTATAGCATCCTTCACTTACCCCTTAGAAACCACATGTGTTACGATTGTTCTCTTCTCTTGCCAGACTCTAAGGATGAAGAAATACTCTTATGCTAAAATAGATAGTTGCGGATACATTAAAGCTCTCTTTATAGTGTAGAATACATATTCGTAAATCTTGAACCTCATGTTTAATTATATAAGTCTAAAAAGAAATGCTAATCTGTAAAAATCTCGCCTCTAGGCACGTGAATGTTTGTGCAAGTTAACTTATATTTCGGTTAACAAATGACTTCATGGATTATTTTCTTTATGCTTTATGATAATTTCGTAGCCCATTTGCTAATTCTTTTTCTATCTTATTCTTTTGTACATGTACACTCGGGAGCGCATTTGGAGTTGTGATATTACTCCAACTCTATCCAATTCAGGGAAGCGACCAACAACCTACTACATTATCTACTCGTGTCTAGCAACCTTCATCGCGTCAATAGTGTCCTACGCTTCCTCCCTACTTCAAAGTTTCACGTGTTTTATATATACGTATATGTGTTGCTATTTTGACTAACATTTTCCATATTAATGTTTTATATTTATATTTATGCTTGCTTTATTTTTGGGTTTATAGAAACCAATTGAGAGCGATAGTAAGACATAGTCGTTCATCTCCCATCCCTCTAGATATTGAGTTTAGTATGACCATTTGGCCTAGGACGATGCTTTCTAACTTAGTTTTCATTCGTTACCTAACATATATTTTGGTCGTGAAAACTTAACCTTTAAAAAGTGAACTTGGGAGTAACCTCTTTTATTTCTTTAAAGAAGAATATATCCATTTAAGATTTGTTTTAATGAGAGTTTGAATACATTTTTCAGCAACTTAATGAATGCAGATTTTGAGGTTCAACATTGCAGATTTTAGCTCGAAAAATCCAGATTTCAAGAGGTAAAAATTGCAACTTTTAACAGCTTTACAGTGCAGATTTTTAGTGCAAAAAAAATTGTGTGTATTTTGGAACAAAAATAAATGGTTTGTTATGAGAGTTTTCATGGGGCAGTATTTTGGGTTCCAAACGATGCATTTTAGCTCTAAAAGGGTGGGGATTTTTGAAGTTAAAACATCACGTTTTAGGGGCTTCAAAGTATAGCAAGTCATGTATTAAAAATCACTACCTTGAAGACAAGAACACAGGCTTTCTTAGAACTTATAGATAAGAATGTTTTGGTTAAAAATGTTGACTCATTTAGAGTAAAAACACAACTCTTTGGAGGCCTTTAGATAGGTAGATTTAAGAGATAAAAATGTAGTTTTCAAATGAAATACAAATACCTTTTTTTTTTTCAAGACAAACAAGTGTTATATATGCTCCTAATTCACCCTTCTAAAATATTTAGGCGTCGTTTTAAAACATTTGGAGGTAAGAACAGAATGAGTTGGGGTGGGTAACCAATAGTTAGGCATATTTTATATTCTTTAGATCAACCCCTCTATGAAGAAATTAAATTTACTATTATCACTATTTCTATTTTTAAATCGAATATTGCTAAATTATTTTAATCTCTTCACATGCTATTTCATGATTTTAGATATGCCAACAGGTTCAAAATATAAGGTACATACATATATATGCATGCACATAAGAGGTATAAATTTTATATTTTTATATTTAGTTTTCTCTACACTTGACCTTTTATTTTGTTACACTTCATATTATTTTTCACATATCTACTATCACTTTTTTTTTACAAATTTTACTCATTTTTTTTATAATTTATAAATCCCTACACTTTAATATACACATTATTTTACTACATATTTGCACCCGACTACTATCTCATTTTATTTTATTTTCTTTCACGTCTTAATACTATATATAAATAAAACGATAAATTTTCATATCCTTTAAACTCAACATTTATTTTGGATACATTTATATAAGACACATCTATATTTTTCAACATATAAAATTGTCATACATTTTTAGTACATTTATTTATATATTTTTTACCGTATGATAAACATACTACTATTAATTTTATTTAATAGACATATATATGTCGTACCTTGTATTTGACTTTTTTTTCTTAAACTAACAAAATTTACTTACCATTGATTTTAAAGCAAATAAATAAACAAGTTTTTTCCTAATTATATTTTTCTTTAATTGAGTTTAAGGACTATCTTCGGATAGGCTCTGAGGGATGCTTAATACCTTCCCCTCAAGTAACCAAAACCCTTACTCAGAATCTCACTGGTTTCGCAAATCAAAAGAGAGTTTACATTTACATATTTAAAAAATGGTTTTCCTTAAAATTTAGGTGGCGACTCTAACACAATTTTTTTTTCTTCAAAAATTAGAGTGTCAACCATATTATGTTGTGAACTGTTTCGGCTAGTTCGAAATAGGGGTGCGACAGTTGAAATCATCAATATATTCTCATAATGAAGATCATTAGGGCTATATCAATTGTCTTCTATATTTGTTCATGAGAAGATATAATTTTTTTTTGAGATATAAAATTATTATTTTCAGCATAATCTACATGCTCAAATGATACTATAGACACATAAATTTTATTGTATGAAATTTGGATTAAAAATCCATATTCATTATGGGTTGAATGATTAATTTAGGCGTTAAAAATAAACAAGTTTATTTTATTAAGTTCAAGTCCAAGATCTATTCCACCTTGAAATTCAAACTCATGCCACGTGTCATAGTGACTAGGCATCTAAGACGACCAAGGTGATGCCACATGTCTAAATGATGTGGTAGTCCCAGTCAAATTTTAAAACCAATCACAATTCGTCAAGTGTCAAAATGATATCTTTTGGCCAATCATAAGTAACTTTGTCAACCCCCTACAATTATAAATAAGGAATAGACATGACATTCAAGGAAGTTCTAAAAACTCTTCAACAAGCATTTTCTAAGGATTGGAGAAAGCTACAACATCTAATACATAGTTTTTTGAAGGAGTGGTCAATCGAATTTTTCGAGAAGATTGACTTGAAACGACGAAGTGCTTCCTGACGTTTCCAGAGATCAAGAAAATTAGGAGAGAAGAATCAAGAGATTATATTTCTTCATGATTTGAGGGCTGTCAGTAACTTATTTCTCAAATGTAGGATGATGAGACCTTCTTGAGATGTGTTTGATCTTCGAAAACGTCAAAAATTACTTTGTCGTTTCAAATCAATCTTCGGGAAGAACTTTGTAGTTGATGTTGTGGCTTTCTCCTATACTTGTTGAAAGTTTGTTGGAATGTTTGTAGAATCTTTGTTGAAGTGTTTTTCTGGATCCCCTTGAATGTCATCTCTATCCCTTATTTATAGTTGTAGGGGGTGGACGAGGTTGTTTATGATTGGTCAAAAAATGTCATTTTGATAGTTGGCAAATTGTGATTGGTTTTTGAATTTAATAAGGACTACCATATTATTTGGACACGTGGCATCACCTTGTTGGTCTTGGATGCCTAGTGATTATGATACGTGACATGAGTTTGGGCTTTAAGGTGGAATAAAATTTGGATTTGAGCTTAATAAAAATGGACTTATTTATTTTTTTAAGCCCAAATTAATTATTCAACCCAACTGAACATGGATTTTGTCATTCCCCGAGCCTACACCCCGGACGTGGATGACACTCGAGAACTATTGCTGGCCCCAAGCGAACCCTTAGTCTGACTTACTTACTCAGCGGAAGATTTAACTTAACAAGATAATCTCAAAACATAACTCTTAAAGAGATATAAAACTTAGCCAAAACGGCAACTGAAATCTTTAAACAACATTTGAATGATACTGTAAAGACAACTGAACTACTAACTGTCTATGAAGCCTCTAAAATAAGGAGGGGTGTCAGGACAAGACCCCTGATCATCCTAACAATAAAATATTGAAAGCAAAGTAAAAGGAGTTCTCCAGAATGCAAAGAGGCTCACCAACAGACTTTGAGTGCTCAACTGGATCAACGAGGCACTGTGTGCTGATCCTCGTTACCTGCGTCTGCATCATAATACGATGCAGGCCAACTGACATCAGTATATTGAATGTACGAGTATGTGAGTTGGAATGCTAAACATAACATAGGTTCGAAAATATTCTGAACGAAACACTTACCTTGACTCTTCTCAACTCATGAATAACTTAACTCAAAATAAAGCAATGAAACACATGCAATATATGAAAAGCTTTATAAAAAAATAAAAACAATTTAGTTCGTTAAAGAAAATGCAATAACAAACTCAACTTTACTCATGTAACAAAGTAATATAGTTTATGTGGGAGTTTCTCTAACCGACAACCACCACTATGAGCCTAAGTGGTGATACATCGTCTTGCCCACACTCCCAGAACTGTCCTATACTTTGCCGTCATATAAGACGCTTAACTTAGTGGATCCACTAGTCTATGCTAAAAGAATCTTAAGGAGTCATCTAAAAAGTATGATCCTTTACTACCCATGATGGCTACATGGTTT
>JAJOOS010013504.1:0-14398 GCA_029582725.1 Solanum chiquidenum
CAATTTATGGCATTACGAGTTCCTTTTTTCGGATTTATTCATGCTTTCTGGTTCATTACATCCTTCCTATTGATGATCATAGTTGGTCTGGTGAATCTGTTGATTCTGCACTGATGGATGATAATGGTAAATGCACACCATCAGCTTAATTCTTTTTGAAATTTTATATTCCAATAACGGTCTGTTACCACTATGGCAAGGAAAAGTTTGATTCAGAGCCAAAAATTGGAACAGAAATATCATTTGATTTATTGATCAGCAAACCGCTGAACCATTTATGATAAGCTGTTGAACTGTTCATTTAACAGCACTCACTGTTCTTCATTTTTTCTTACTGGTTTCCTGGTCTCATTTTTGCTCATCTTAGCATTCCTTGTAAAATTCTTTTAACTTGCAACAATTTCATGATGCCTTGAAAGGTATGATTTCATGTTGGTTTTGGTAAGTCTTTACAGAGAAAATAACATAAATAGTCCCTTAACTATAAGAGTAGATCTAAAATGATCTCTTAACTATACACTTAATGGATTTAGTCATTTAACTATTCAAAAACTTATCAACTTTAGCCCCTTAACTATACACTTACCGGTTTTAGACCCTCAACTATAAACTTACCGATTTTAGTCCTTTAAGTATTCAAAAATTTATCAGGTTTGATTTTTGTCTATTTTTTAAATATAAATAACTTAGGTTTATATTAACCGAAATCTTCGTGAAATTAAATCTTTAACCCATTTTATAAGTTGTTTCTCTATCCCCGTCCTTTTTTCTTCAAACTACTCTTATGAAAAGAACAATAACGTCAACGATTCAAAATAAAATTAACGAGGAAAGAAGATATAAGTCCTAATTTTATTCAATGGAAAATAAAATTAAGCATATAATTGTTGTTAATGACTTGAATCCGCACTTGAATATGCTAATCAATGCGGATTTTATTTAATTTACTCAAAATTCTTTACGTAAAATAAAATTGATTTATTTAACAAAAATTAAAAAAATTGCAAATCTACTATTTTATAAATTTCAATTTTTGAAAAATTAAACAAATTCCATTCAATGAAATCGTTGGAGTACTAACTTTGGATTTAACGGGTAATAATTTTTTTCTTATTATAATAAATTTTAGCATATTCAAGTCATTAGTACCAATAATATGCTTCATTTTATCCTCTGTTGAATAAAATTATGACTTATATTTTCTTTCTTCGTGAATTTTATTTTAAATCGTTGAGGTAAGGTTCTTCACATAAGGTTAATTTGAAGAAAAAGTAGCGGAGAGAGAGAAACAACAAAAAAAGTTGTTAAAGGATTTAATTTTTCAAGGCATGGATTCCGTCAATATAAACCTAAGCGATTTGTATTTAAACAAAATGGACAAAGACCAAACCTGATAAGTTTTTGAATACTTAAAGGACTAAAACCGGTAAGTATATAGTTAAGGGACTAAAACCGATAAGTATATAGTTAAGAGACCAAAACTGATAAGTTTTTGAATAGTTAAAGGACTAAATACGTTAAGTGTGTAGTTAAGAAAATATTTTAGACCTACTAGTATAGTCAAGGGACTATTTATGTCATTTTCTCGTCTTTATGCAAGCAGGACCTAAAATTTCCTTGAAAAATTCTATTTGGGTTGGTTTGTTAGGATGGAAAATGATTTTCTAGAAAAAGTTTTGTTTTAAAAAAACAAGAAGGTTTCTTACTTATTTACTAATCTTCAATTAAAAAGTGAGAAAATATTATTCTAAAAACTACTACTGAGGTGGAATGGTCGAGGGCTAGGGGTTGGGGGATCCAATAAACTTGAAAGTGAAATGACATTTATGTAACTTATTTTTCTTAATTTTATTAGGAAAGTCATTTTTTCTCATTTTAAGGGAACTTATTTTTCTAAAAAATATATTTTTTCAAATATTTTGACCAATCAAACATAAGAAAATTAGAAAATATTTTCCACCACACCAAACACATTTCTGCTGCAACTCTATTTTTATCTTCAAACAAGAACTGATCAGTTGAAATCTTCCCACAACAGTAAATAAGTTGAAAGGCTTATAAAGCACAACAGAAGCAAGTGATAGATACGATGGTAGTTTTTGGGAAGAATTGTGGCGATAGCATAACTAGTGAGATTGCTAAGGTTGCGGGGATAAAGCCCAGTAATTTTTTGGCTTCCCTATTTTTCATAAAAGAGACTTTCAATTCATCACGGACAATCTCCAGGCAAAACTCTCAGGTTGGAAAGTTAAATTCCTAAACATGGCTGGAAGAACGATCCTCACGAAATCTTCTCTTAGCCACATGGCTAATCATATCATGCAATATATAAAACTTCCTGCTAACATCACCAACCATATAGATAGGGTCCAGCGGAACTTCATTTGGGGTACCACTAATGAAAAAAGAAAGCCGCTCCATCTGCTAAGTTGGGACACCGTTACAACCGATAAGAAAGCTGGTAGCCTGGGTGTCCAAAGGAGCCGCGTAAGGAATAACACTATCCTAACCAAGCTGGCGTGGAGACTCTACAAAAATCCTGCGGCCTTATGGGCCTCTACCCTAACTAAGAAATACACTATAAACACGGACATTACCTCTACAGAAAAACACCTCAAAACTGGCAGTAGCACCTGGAAGAATATAAAATTCGATTGGGGTAACTGCTTAGGTTGTAGCAGATGGGAACTAGGAGATGGAGATTCTATCAAATTCTGGGAGGATAATTGGATGCCGAACAACTTTACACTTAGGAGTTGCCTAGAGGGACCCCTAAATAAAAATGACGGATGTCCTTCAATAAAGCAGTTGGGCTCTTGTTAAGCTATCATTTGAACTGCGCGCCCATAGACATAGAGGAAAAAATCAAATGTTTAAATGTCCCCCTTGACCCAAAACCTCCTGATAGATTAGTTTGGTCCCTCACTAGCAACGACAATTTTTCTAGTAGCTCCGCTTACAATTTTCTCCAGAAATCTAGCATCACAAATATTTCCGACCATGAGCTTGATTTCAACTGGATTTGAAAGCTAAACTGCCCCAACAAAATTAAACATTTTCTATGGCTTAGCTACCATGATCGTCTCCCTACATATAGTTACCTCCACAAAATTGGCATTAGTACTAACCCAAGGACCCTATCCGTCGCTTTTCTGAAAATTTTAATTTTGAAAATCCCTGAAAAGCGACGGACAAAATCACGCTGTCCGTCGCTTTTCCTGCAATATTTTTGACAGCAGAAACTGGCAATTTCTGCTGCCCACCTGCAAATGCAATTCAATTCAATTATACACTATTCAACCCAATCAAACTCACACATTTATCAACAATCTAAACAAAACATAAAACAACAAACTTAAAATAACATTACAAAGTATCTAAATCACAAATTAAAAACTTATAAAGTCTTTCAAAATTACAAAAGTTCATAAATATCTAGAGATCTAAACTAAGGAATGAGTTCTACATAATCATCCTCATCACTCTCGTCGTCGGTGTCATCGGGAGTCGAAGTAGTAGGTTGACGAGCGAGGTTCATCACTTGTTCTTTGATTTGCTGAACGGTCTCACTCATGCTTTCTTGTTCAGTTATTCTTCTCCGCTCCGAGTCTGTCAGTGTCGCTGTAAGTTTAGCTATTTGAGCCGACATAGCAACAATCTGAACACCGTCAAGTGCCTCAGCTTGACGTGACGATCCAATTTTTTCTAAGCCTGACTGGAGTCGTCTTACATCGTTTCGAGAGCCTAGACCATAGACTCTACCCTTCTGTGTCCCCCCTACCACTTTTCCTTTCCAAATATGGGTGGAAAGTTCAGATGTCAATTGGACCGAACTATCTAGATTCTCAGCGATGTACTGAAGAAAGTCATTCTGCATATTAAATATAAAAATTGACTTCAATATATATACATATCATAAATATATTCACTATTAATATATATTATTCATATTAAATAACTTACAAAAGTTCGTTTGGCCCTTTCCTCCACCCACACATCTGGATCCGACTCATTTTCTTTCTTCCTAACATGAGTCTTCTTGAAAATCTCCAGTTCAATGGGAGTGCGTCCCAATTCTTTTTCCTATAAATAAAAACTGAAATTTATAACGATATATATGAATCAACTAATTATTTATTTAAAAGTTTGAATTAGAACTTACCATCTCTCATGCAATTGTTTCAAAAGTCTTTGCACCTCCGGTGTGCAACGAGTCACCCTTAAGACTGCAAAAACCTAAAGTACTAAAAGGAATATGTCAAATATCTATAGTTTGTACATGGATGGAGCATCGAGCATAAAAGGAACAAAACTGGAGATAGTTTTGATAACCTCAAAAGGTGAAAGATTAAGACAAGTTATAAATTGTATTCCACTTATTAACAATGAGGTACCTTCTAGCAGGTATCAAATTTTTGTTTGGACTAGGCTCTGAGATCATTCAAATCGATTGTGACTCACTACTAGTTGTAAACCAAGTTTATGGGACCTATGAGGCAAAATACAATATATGTTGAAATATTTAGCAAAGTTAGGACACTGCTTCTATTTATCCCTTTCGTCGCCACATTTGTTTAAAGCAATCAATTTCAATTCAAATTGGAGACTAAACACGATTCCTCACACATATCTTACACTAGCTTCTCATCGAAATCACCTTGAAGATTTATTGAAAGCAATTTGAATAAGAGTTATTCACCTCAAGGGGAATTTATCTCCAACTTAAAAGCACCTCAAGTGATTCCTCACACAGATCTTATTATCACTTCCTATTGGAAAAAGGGTTAAAAATGCCCTTAGCATAACTCAAATGATTCAAATATGCCCTCCTTCTGCCTTTTGATTTAAAAATTTCCTCAACGTTTTTTTAAGGTTTAAAATTGCTCTTTTTTAACAGCCTATTGACATGGCAAATGATACGTCATTCAATTAGATAAATGACTTCATCTTATTGATTTTTTTAAGCCCAGCCTAACGACCCGACCCATTTATGCTACGAAAATTCAAACCCACCCAGAAACGTCTTCCTCCAATGCTTGTATTGTGTTTGGAGAAAGGCAAATCTCAAAAATCATACTCCCTTCTTCTGCCCCAGGTGACATATCAATTTTCCCCTCCAACATGTTTGACACGCCACCTCTCTGTGCAATTGCTTTCCCCAACCAAAATCATACTTATTAAAATTGAATCACGGAGAGTTGTGCAACACAAAGTAATTACTTGGCAAATCACCCATAATTATATTCTACTCGAAACAACTAATTATTGAAACTTCTGTGTACTACCTTGGATTCTAAATCGAAGAAATGTTGAGCATTATCATTCACTGCTCTATTTTTATTTTTGTATTGAGTTTCTAACGAAGAATTTGAATGATAAACGACTAAAGTTTCAAGATAGCTTCTTCAATAAATGACAAACAAATTGAATTCAAAAACTTGCTTACAATAGAACTAGAAAACCTGCAGAATATCCGTCCGTTATTTATCAAAATCCAAGTCGTAATCAAGTTTGTAGTTCAGCCATTGATTGTCCAGTCATATGGAAAAAATCAACTCGACAAATCTTGTTGTAAAGAAGAAATTAACATTGTAGTTCTTCCATCTTTTTCTTCCTGAAATTAACTAGAGAAATGGAGAAAAAAGAAGAGTTGAAGGAGGTAGGCAGAAAGAAGAGAACTAGAACTAATGGGAACAAAAGACCCAAATACGATTGGCCTATCGTGTCAGGTTTTTTAAATAGGTTTCTAGACTAAGTGGGTCATTTATTTTGAAATGGGTAAAGAAAATCCACGTCACATTTGCCATGTTAGCGGGCTGTTAAAAAATGGCAATTTTAAACCTTAAAAAACGTTGAGGGCATTTTTAGACCAAACGGTGGAAGGAGGGCATATTTAAACCATTTGAGATACGTTAGGGAAAATTTCACCTTGAGGTGGGATGGGCCATATGTCATACAAGAAACTTATTCGAGTGATGCTTACAATCTTATTAATGCAGATGACATAAGGATCGGTCCTATTAATGAAACATTCTTGCAAAGGTACTATCCTTGAAGCAAGATGATGATCCTTAAGACAAGAGCATAAACTACATTGCATGTCAGTGAAAACTTTACAATATAACAAAATTATAAGATTACAATTGAAAAATAAATGAAGAAAATAAATCTTTTCAGGCTGAGGCGCGGATATCTCGCTCTCTTTAAGAAAATTCAAGCCCACTGCAACAATTATTTTTCACTGGTCCAGCAGTAGTCCTCTTGACTTGTCCCCTCCAGGATACAATAGTCCAATCACAAAGTGTAACTCAACAAACTCTGGACAAGAGTTGAGTCCAAAGCTCCACAAAAAGAGCACATCCCTTCAACTAATAAGAACTCTCTTTTTTACTAACTCTTTCACTCTATATTTTTCTTGTGTGTAAAACAAATGAAGACCACCACTATTTATAGTAGAAGAAGTCTTCCTAGGAATAAATAGGAAGATAATGGGGTACTAAATAGTGAAGATAATGGTCTTAGGAGTTACATATGTTACAATGTATAAATTGAGGAATAAAGAATGGAATTGATGCTTGATAACCAATGTTAACAACGGACAACAAATGTGCTGCCCATGATAGGTCCACCAACGTTCTCAGCAACGTTTTATTTCCTCCAAAATAATGAGCAATTAATTAAGCCCAAAATGAAATGCACATAATGAGTGGATAATAATGTTACTTAAAACAATATGTAAGAAAACTGCCACTAACGGACACAGTGGCTTTCCAAATGACAAATTTTATTAATTTAAAATGTTAAATTACCAACAATTCCCCACTCATTTTAATATTAATCAAGAGAGTCTATCAGTTGAAAGAAGACTCATGCATAATGAAAATGTGCTCTGCATTGAACCTCCACTTAGTAAAACAATAACTTTTACTTCAGAGTCGTAGTAATCTCAGACTTGAACTATGACTGCTTAAGGGATATAAAATATCACTGCCTACACATAATAGTCAAGGTATTGACATGAGCTTTAAAAGCCAGCACGTTACGGCCTTGTGTTATCCCAGTTTCATGAGTGCTTTTGAGAATAAGCTAATTCTCATAGGAAGTGACCTACTTCCACACTCACGTAAGTGATATCTATCGAGAGTACTCCTATAAGTTTAACATTCCACCCATACGGGCTACATATTTTCATTAGGAGTTTTGTCAACTCAACCTTCACAAATCACTACAGGAAACAATGCACTCACATCATAGAAAGGGAATAAAAAGATAGTGCATTTTTCACAAGAAGTCAACATATGATTCTTTTTTCCCATTGAACCTGGTTATAGGATCTCTAGTCCTCAGGTTGGATTTCCTCATATATGACTCAAGAATTTATAGGCTTCAATCCCATCCCCCTCGATGTGCTCCAGACCTTTTCTCTTGTTAAGGCCTTAGTAAGAGGATCTGCAAGATTATCACAAGATTTACATAATCAACATTAATGGTACAATTTATCAAATACGATCTTATATTAATGTGTTTCCTCCTTATAGGTCTGGATTTACCGTTGTAATAACGATTTTGAACTCTACCAATTGCAACGTTGCTATCACAATGAATTAAAATAGGAGGAATTGGTTTTTCAAAATAAGGTATTTGAAACAATAAATCTCTTAACCAATTCGCTTCCTCACTAGATGAAGCTAAATCAATTAGTTCAGCCTCCATGGTAGAGTTAACAATTATAGTTTACTTTTTTGATCTCCAACAAATAGCACCACCACCTAAAGTAAAGACATAACCAGTGGTAGAACAGGAATCACCTGATAAAGTGTCCAATCTGCATCACAAAAGCCTTCAAGTACAACAGGATATTTTTTATAGAACAAACCACAATTTTTTGTTCCAATTAAATATCTCATAACTCTTGTTATAGCATACCAATGTTCATTACTTGGCTTGCTTGTAAATCAGTCAAGTACTCCTACTGCATATGGAATATCAAGCCTAGTGCAATCAATCACATATCTCAAACTTCTGATTATGCTAGCATATTCCTTTTGATTTATTACATCATTTTCACTTTCAACAGGAAATAACTGAACACTTGAATCAAAAGGAGTAGAAACATGCTTGCAATAAAAAAAAAATCAAAATTTTCTCAACATAATGTGACTGGTCAAGGAAAATCCCCTCACATGTTCTTGTTATTTTTATTTCAAGAATAAAATTTGCCTCACTAAGATCTTTCATATCAAAATGGCTTCTAAGAATATTTTTAGCTTCATCAATAGCATTCATGTTAGAGCCAAAGATCAACAAATCATCAACATATAGGCAAATAATCACATGTGAATTATTCCATGACTTATGATATATGCACTTATCACACTCAATTGTTTTAAACCCATTTTCAATCATGCAGGAATCAAATTTTTCATGCCATTGCTTTGGTGCTTGTTTCAAGCCATATAGGGATTTAGTAAGTTTACCTACTTTGCTTTCTTGGCCTGCTTCAACAAAACACTCGGGTTGATCCATATAAATTTCCTCATTTAGGTCTCCATTTAAAAAACCAATTTTTACATACATTTGATGAATTTGCAAATCAAAAATTGCAGTCATAGCAATTAAAAGTCTTATGGATGTAATTCTTGTTACCGGAGAAAAAGTATCAAAAAATTCTAGGCCTTCTAGTTGTTTAAAACTTTTTGCAACTAGCCTAGCCTTATATTTATCAATTGATCCATTCGATTTCAACTTTTTTCGTAAGACCCATTTGCAACCAATAATTTTACAACCCGGTGGTAAATCAACTAACTTCCAAATTTTATTAGAAATTAGTGATTCCATTTCATCATTTACATCCTCTTTCCAAAAAATAGAATCATGTGAAAATAATGCTTCTTTCAAAGTGAGAGGGTCATCTCCAACATTAAACACATAAAAATCAGGATCAAAATCTTTTTCTATTCTAGCTCTTTTACTTCTTCTTAACTCAAAATCATCAATTTCTTTAGTTTTTAAAGTAGAAGTAGAAGAACTAGGTAGTGACAAAATATTTTGTTCAATCCTTTGACCCTCACTATTTTTAGAATCGAAAGGGAATTTATTCTCATGAAAAATAGCATCACCCGATTCTATCAGAATATTATCTTCAAGATTAAAAAATCTATAGGTTGTACTATTTGAAGCATAACCAAGAAAAGTACAAGTAGTAACTTTCTTACCCAACTTTGTAATCTTGGGATCCATTAGCCTCACAAAGGCTAGACAACCCCAAACTCTTAGATATCCCAAACTTGGCTTGTGACCTTTCCACAATTCAAAAGGTATCAAATTTAGACTTTTTATGAGGCACACGATTCAACACATAACAAGCAGTTAAAAAGCTTCACCCCAAAAATTTTAAGGTGCATGTGACTCAATAAGCATGGCATTAGTTAATTCAACCAAAGTTCTATTTTTTCTTTTCGCTACTCCATTAGATGAAAGAGAGTAAGGAGGAGCAGTTTCATGAATTATTCCCAATGATTTAACAAAAGAATTAAATTCATTAGATTCATATTCATGGCCTCTATCACTTCTAACTCTTTTTATTTTTCTTACAAACTGATTTTCAACCTCATGGAGATAAGTTTTGAAATTTTCAAAAGCATCACTTTTATTTTTCATCAAGTTAACATATGTAAACTTAGAAAAATCATCAATGAAAGTGATAAAATATCTATTACCTCCACGAGTTAAAATTTCACCAACTTCACAAATATTAGTATGAACTAATTCAAACAAATCAGTTTTTCTTTCAACTTGAAAATGAGACCTTTTAGTGATTTTGGCTTTACTACAAGCCTCACTCTTTTCAAAATTCTTTTTAACCATTGGGATTAATCCTAAACTACTCTTGATTCCAACATAACGATCATTAATATGACACAAACAAGCATGCCAAAAATTAGTAGAAGAAAGCATATAAACAGAAGTAGAAACTTTATTCATTTCAACATTCAGTTTAAACATCCCATCACAAGCATACCCCTTTCCCACAAAAATATCCTTCTTCACAATTACATATTGATCAGATTCAATAATCTGTTTAAAGCCTGCTTTATTAAGAAGAAAACTAGACATCAAATTTTTCCTCATGGAAGTAGTAGTATGGAGTACATCTTTCAAAGTTAATACCCTTCTAGGAGTAAAACACAATTCGACATCTCCCATTCCAAGAACTTGAGTTTTGTGAGAATCACCAAGCATGATGGTTTTGGGCTCCTCAAAATGAGTATATTTTTTAAACCAGTCTTTGTCATAACAGACATGACGATTTGCACCAGAATCAACCCATCATCCATCAACACTTTCAACCATGTTTATGTCGGTAATCACCGCCACATAAGGTTCTTCGGTAACGTTTGCCTGAGGGTTAGGACCATGTTTTTGGAATTTGCAAAATCGAGCAATATGTCCACTCTTGCCATAAACAAAGCATGGTCCCTTATCTTGAACTTGTTGATTTTGTGCTTGGTTATTTTCACCATTATTTTTCTTGGGAGGTCTACTATTATTTTTCTTAATTTTTTTCCTTTTAGGCTTCAAAGAAGTATTTTTGTGAGTTTCAAGAGTAGCATTATTTGAAGTAATTAAATTTACCTTTGTTGTGATGTTGCTCTCTTCTTTTTGTAGAAGTGCATCTTGGCCCCTGGCCCCCTCACCATCGTATTTTTCCACTTTCTCATGATGAGAAATAAGTTCATCATCATCCATGGAGGTATCATCAACTTTATTAGGATTCTTCTCAGTTAATACATAAGAAACATTGAGAAGACTTGAGTAGAAAAGTACTTTACCCTTTCATCTTTTGAAATGGTTATCATTGAACCGAAATGGCTTGTTAAGGTCTCTCATTTTGACATTCACGATTTTTTCAATTGTAGTCAAATTGAATCTCCTTAAAATTGTTAATGAAAAACTTACAATATAACAAAATTATAAGATTACAATTGAAAATTGAATGAAGAAAATAAATCTCTTCAGGCTGAGGCACGGATATCTCGCTCTCTTTAAGGAGATTCAAGCCCACTGCAGCAAGTGTTTTTCACCGGTTCAACAGTAGTTTTATTTACTTGTCCCCTCCAGGATACAACAGCCTATCACAAAGTGTAACTCAACAAACTCTGGACAAGAGATGAGTCCAAAGCTCCACAAAAAGAACATCTCCCTTCAATTAATAAGAATTCTCTTTTTTGAGGAACTCTTTCACTATATATTTTTCTTGTGTGTAAAACAAATGAAGACCACCACTATTTATAGTAGAAGAAGTCTTCCTAGGAATAAATAGGAAGATGATGGGGTACTAAATAGTGAAGATAATGGCCTTAGGAGTTACATATGTCACAAGGTATAATGGAGGAATAAAGAATGGAATTGATGCTTGATAACCAATGTTAACAACGGACAACAAATGTGCTGCCCATGATCAGTCCACCAACGTTCTCAGCAACGTTTTATTTCCTCCAAAATAATGAGAAATTAAGCCCAAAATGAAATGCACTAATAAGTGGATAGTAATATTACTTAAAACAATATGTAAGAAAACTGCCACTAACGGACACAGTGAATGCTAAATTACCAACACTACATGTTACTCTTAGCCTGCAAGAATATAAACTGTGACGACACCCCTTCTGGCCCTACCCCCCAAAAAAAAAAAGGATACTCGCTAGGTTGAAAACCTCAAAAAAGGCAACTTAGGAAAAAGTTAGGACACACACAAAATCACTCTTACTGAAGAATGGAATGACTTTATCCTCTTCACCAAGGTATTTAAGCAGCTTAGAAATTCATTCCAAGTTCAATAGCATTATTGTCAAATATTACATATTTCCACTTGACTGGGAACATGATAGTGATCAGGTCTTTGAGTACTTCCTTATTGAACTTTGGATATTAATCATTTTTTTTATTTGATGGGCAGTAGTGGCAGATTTAGTAATCTGGTGTTCAGGGTAAATGTAATGTGATAGAAGGGTTAGGCTATGATCAGATGGGGTGAAGTTGATGGCGGAAAGGATAGGGCGTATCAAGTTTCAAGGTAGTGGTACTTGTAGTGAAGGTGGTGCAGATGTGAAATGGGGGTACTACTTAAATATCCAAGTTGCATGTTTCTTGATTATTTGCATGATATTACGTGATGAGTTCGGATTAATTGATGATGTCTACCAGTACGTCTTGTTTGTACTGATATTAATCTTGTTATGCCACTTGACATAGTTCGGTTATAAGATAAAGTAATGTTTCATAGATAAAGACGATAATAATCTCCGACAGCTTATATTCATCTTTTGAGTTAATATCTCAAAAAGTCACTCAACTTTGTGAATTTATCCAATAAAGTTATTGAACTTTATTTTGTATCAATAAAATCACTCAACTTAGACCTTTGTATCAATAAAATCACTCAACTGAATTTGTTTTTAAAAAAAACTTAAACATGATAAAAAAAATATGGAGTCCATAAAAATTCTAAAAATTCTCTATTTTGCCTAAACTATACCCGGGCATTCACTGCAGCTCTATTAATTGATCTTAATTTGATACTGGAATTCGATCAATCCACTATTTTTTTTAAAAATAATATTGAATGGCATGATAAATATATATATATTTGAGTGATTTTATTGATATAAAAAATCTAAGTTGGGTGATTTTATTGATACAAAACAAAATTTAATGACTTTAATAGATAATTTCTCAAAATTGAGTGACCTTTGAAGATATTAACTCCTCATCTTTCCTTATGGTGGGAGCTGAGTCTTATTTCTTTTTACACATTATATCTTACTACTAGCTCTTGTACCTATTTAGACTAGTTTCTTCGGAAGGTTTTTTGGTTGCTTGTAAAAAGATGATCCTTACAATTGGTTCATGTTATTCAAGGATTTGTTTTAGAGTTTTCTCATGTTAAATTAGTTTCTGCAGTACTGACTTGTTTTTAAATTGGGTGGTAAAGGTTCTCCTATCTAGGTGTTAGAGTATGTTCCTATACAACCCGGTGAATTGGATCGTCACAAGGACCATATGAACAAGTAGTTCTAGTGAAAAGGAACTTGTTATTCATACAGACTGTTGGTGGGTCCATACTCTTTCTTGTGGAATTTCATACTTATTTTATTGCTTTATTAGATTTTTTATCTGCGTCTTTGAATTAGTTATCTGTTTCACAAAGTCTCCATAGATAGATATTGTATTGTGGGTACTACTTAAATTATTTATTGACATTTCTAAGTTTAGCTACTAAATAATTAATCACATCATTTATATATTCTTTATTTCCTTAATTTAAATTGTCTTCATTTATACCTGCATAGTTGGATAAGTAATAGTGATGGGGTAACTGTGTAAACTATCATACCTATAAGGTGCTTCCGATGTGGTACTATAGAATCTGATGCATGTTTTTGTAACGATCAAATTTGGATATTCTTAGAGAGTTTTCTAGCTGATCGGCAACGCCAGACCTCTCATATTGTCTTTACTATAAATCTGTTTGTCTTACCTATTGGGGGAGAGTATAGGTTTCATCATGATTATTCATGTGAATTTTAGGTTATAACAGTTTGATAATTTAGCGATTTGTCGGACAATGATTAACTTACAAGTAACAAGTTAGTTATAGGCCTCTAACTAATTTGTCTTTCTTAGTCAAATATAAGAGAAACATTTGCATTTTTTTACTTGAGATGATACAAGGATGTAAGTAATTAGTTTGAATAGAAATCAGTTTATCATCAATGTTTTACATAATGACAAATTACCTTGTGTCACATGAAAATCAAAACCAATGTATTTGTGTTAGATACACAAAATTCTGAAGATTGATGCATGCATCAAGCATCAAATCAGTGTTATCTCCTGTATTCAGGTTAGTCAAAAATACAGAAACAGAAAAAAGATGAAATTGACAGAATGATTTTAATCCGAGTCCACAGAAACCACTGTGTTTCCTTAAGAAATTTAATCCTCTCACTGTACCCGAGGTTGCAGATTAATTCCTCCCAAGATAAAACGGATTAACCTGTTAAAGAAATAGCGATACCTCAAACTTCAATAACTTCAGCGAACGCAATAACAGCAACAAGAGCACACAGACTCAGTCGATCGACAATTTTATTTATGTAAAAATGTATACAGAGAGGAAAAAATTTCAGTATCCTAAAAAACGAAAAAGACTTCTTATTTATAGCCATTTGCAGCAAGGAACGTGTCTGTTCAGAAAATCTGTTAGACCCGGGTTTTTTTTCCAGAACATTGTGTCCTTTGGGAAAAGTAACGACTTTTCGGAAGGATTACCGTTACACTTGAATTTCAAATAAATTCAGTTGCGCCAAATTCTGAATTAATTTAAATGATTTAA
>JAJOOS010013505.1:0-12298 GCA_029582725.1 Solanum chiquidenum
CTTTCTCATTCGTTCACTGATACGTGTTCTTCTCACCTGAAATACCACCATATAAGTTTATCTCGCGAATTTGACTAAAGTACTTCTTGATTCATAATTGAACTTTAAACTTACGCTGCCTTGTCGGGAAATTTCAGAGATTGTCATGACAACAATGAACACAAGAATTAGAAGATTGACTACACATATAGGTACATATGTATAAATATGTTGTGTATGTCATACCCTTTCTGCAATGCTCCTAGGATGAGTAGCACAGCCACGTTTGGCGCGGAT
Source organism: Solanum chiquidenum (assembly GCA_029582725.1). Lineage (NCBI taxonomy): Eukaryota > Viridiplantae > Streptophyta > Magnoliopsida > Solanales > Solanaceae > Solanum > Solanum chiquidenum. The sequence continues at coordinate 277 of JAJOOS010013505.1, forward strand.
CTTACAAGGAATAGTATCTTGAAAATGCAATAACTTCTCCATAGCTGCTATATCAGCTGGTGTCTTTGGTAAACTTAGGTGGTGTGACAAAATTGGAGGCCGATTTCCAAGTTCTTCAATCTGGTTATACACGAAGATTTTCGATTCAAAATCCAGATAATCTATCAAAAACTGACGCCAAAGTATACCGTACATTGATTCTCATCGTACCTGAGCATTAGCAAATAGCTTATTCCCCTCACTATCCAACTCCCTTTTGTGGCCTGTGAGTGTCTGCTGAAACTGTGAAGGATCACTCCAAGAATTAAAAGGAAATCCCATATTGTAGAGTTGAGGTTCTGAGTTGCCATTTCCACGCTTCTCATCATCATCGAGGGCAGTTGCTATGCTGCTCTCATTATCGACTTCTGAGATTCGAGACAACATTCCTAATGAAGAAGGTGTCACTGATGAGAAGCCAAACTGATCTTTCAACCTGCTTGAAGATGGAGTTGAATCTCCATTGGCACCATTTGCCATTCTATAACCTCCAGCACCGCCTTTCAACGTGGCATAGCCTGTAAATTGCCATTCAACCAACACAATCAGGACTAGAGAACGAAGGTGGTGAGAAGCGGAAAAAAACAATAAAAATGACTATCAGTCATAGACATTTCTACCTAAAGACCCTTTGGTTCTGGTAAACGAGATCACAAATACAAATACCTCGAAGCATACCAATGGAATGAAGAACATACAAATTTGCTATTCGTGTTTTTTTCTTAAATCTACCTAATCTTGAATCTTGAAAGTTTTGAATTTCTAAGGAAACTAATAAAAGAACCTCATTTCATACTGGTTTAAACTAATGTGTTTTAACAATTAGAAGGGTCTCAATGAAACCACGTTGAGTACAACGACCGGGATGACAATCCGAAACAAGCATAAGCGTCTCCCAAACCATTCCGCCAAAATAAAAACAAACAAGACAACCATCATCTACTCCAATTTGGAACAGATATATGAAACAGGATCTAAATCAGGGCAAAGTCAGAACATCAACATGAATATAGTCTTTTGACATATATGGATCAGCTAAATCATTTAACAACTACTAGAAACTCTAACTCCACACCATTTCTATGTAAAAAATGATCTAAAAATACATATAAAAGTAATTGAACTATTAATAAATACACCCCTTTACCTACTATTACAACAACAACACACCCGGTGTATTCCCATTCGCTAGATTGTACGCAAAAATCTTACCTCTAGAGGCTATTTCCAATAGACCCTCGGCTCAAGACAAAAACAAACTAAAAAAGACGTAATGGAAGTATGAGAGACAATAGCATAGTAAACAAAACAACAGATAGTAGAAGAATAGTACTACAACCAAATAATACTACCATCGAACTACAAGCCATCAAGACAATGCAATCCTACCTACTATTGAAAAAACAAAAAACAAAAAAATTGCCACAAAACTATAGTACTTTCCTAAATAAGAACAACAAGAATATAAAACAGTACCATTTAGAGAATTGAGTTGAGAGAATAAACCAGCTGGAGAACTATTTTGCCTCATAAGATTTGATGCCAATTTGTTTTGCCCCTGATGATGATGATTACTACTTCCCAATGATGACCCCATCACCCTGTACCCACCACCCCCTTCCATTGACCCCACCATATGAGCAGTAGAATTTTGCCTTGGATATTGAGGTGGCAACTGTGAATTACTACTCAAATTTGCAAAAACTTTACTATCAAGAGAATTCTGAGAAACCAATTGGTTATTTAAACCATCAAGATTGAATTTTGAAGACAACCCTTTATTCTCAGTACCCATATTACCATTATTCCCAACTCCATCAATGAAATTTTCAAGAAATGAACTTGGGGCAGAACGAAACCTTAATAACCCAGAATTGTTCTGGTTTTTCTCAAACTCTGATGAATTCATTAAAAAAAAGACCCTTTTTTAAATTTGGGGGTTTTCTTTTTTTGTTGTATAAAAACAAGAATCAGAAGAAAATTAAGAGTTGGGAATCTCCATACATTCTTTCAATAAACTTTTCTTGTAAAAAAGTTAAAGAGTCTTTGTCTATATAAACAGCTTGTTTGTTAAGCAGTATGGGAAATGGAGGTACTACAAATCTTCAAGAACAAGCAATAAAGAATAGTTCTTTAAGAATTTTTTGATCTTTGCATAGAATAGGCTTTTAGTTTTAGATCTTTTTAGCTTCTTTTGGACTGTTTTTTTCATCAAACAAGAGTAGCAAATTATAGAAAAAGGTGATAGGAGAATTTTGGGACCTTTTTTTTTTCTTGGGAGGCAAATAAGTGGGGGATGTGTTGAGATAGAATGACCAAGAAGAGGAGTGGAAAGTATCTTTTAAGTTTTTAACGAGAGATCTCGAGTTTAAATTAGAAAACGTTTTATTCTGAAATTGGATTTTATATTCAAACTTGTTTATATGGAATAACTCGCAAATCTCACGTGACATATAAATCGCATTAAGCAAGTTTAGTCATTAGTGTGATAAACTCGATCGAGAAACGTTGTTTGAGAATTGAAAGTTTGACTTCCCTTACGAGATATCATATGATGCACCAGTTCAGTTATCTTTATATAGGTAACCTCCTCAAAATTTCAACTAGCGGATTTTTGTCACTCTTTGATATGGAATTATTTTTATTAGAAAATGATCGATATGATTATTGAACATCGAGTTAAAAATAGGAGGGAAAATAAAATAAAAAAGGATAAAAGGGAACGGAATGACCTCAAAATTTGAACCAGCTGATTCCCATTACTCAATTTTATATAGTTGTTTTATTTATCTAGTGAATTTAAAACTCTTTTGAAGGTTTTGGTTGCATTGTATATGTATTACTTGACGTTTCATGACATCAACATAAAAGCAAAAATTATTTCGATTTTATAAAATTTTCTATTGTGACAAAATATTGCTGCAGCTTTATTTAACTTTTTTGGATTAAAACTGTGAAAATAGTAAATTATTTTGGAATATATATGCCAAAAAGACTTACCTAGCTTTTATAAAGATAAAATCGTAAATTTTAAATCTATATAATTTATATGTTACGAATTTGAATATAAAATCAACTAATAATATATGCATCATGATAGATCACTTATATCACACCATCTTAAGATGTTTTTTTTTTAAATTTTACGTTAATATAAAATATTTTATGCATCGATATTACGTATTAGGCCACCACTTACCACTAAAGGAAGTCATGTGTACTGAATTTTGGCAGAAAAGACAATTTATATTATTTTTTTATCCCTATTTAGTATATATAGAAGCCACTTTGTTTTTAGTGCTGTACGTACAGACAATGACATGTGATTAGTAAAGATTAATACTAATATATTAGATCAAATCAATCATTAATTAATCATAAATTAAGATAATTCGTTCAAAGATTCTCATGAGTTCCATTAAAAAACACTAATTGTAGTACATCAAAATTTGACAATTACTTTTAATATTTCCTTTCATGTATGGTCTATAAAACTCCACGTTAATTGATGATTAAATTGGAAGCAAAAATAAAAATAAACATCTTATATATGAGTTTAAAACGAGTAAAATAATAAATATGCTCGTAGATAGGTGGGAAAGTCAAATTAATCCTTGCTCAAATATAGGTAATTAGATAAACTAGCTAAAACTTATTTTGAAAAACTATTTTTTAATTATATATAGATGTGATGTCTACTATAAATGACGGGTTATACTGATAAATTTTAAAATTGGTAAACATATAAAGGAGGGATGTTATAATACCTTAGGCGAATCTTATATCGAAATGAAATAGGAAAATGAAGAGTTTTTATGAGGCATAGCTACATAGCACAAGAGTTCACATGATACACGTATGTTTTAACTCGATGATGGCATAGTCTAAAGGACAAAGCTGTGAGGTCAATTAGGTCAAAGTTAACAAAATATGACATGAGTTTAAATCGTGATAAATATGAAATTAAAGCCTAACACTCTTTCAGTACATTATGGGACAAATCTCAGCGAGAATGTTGAATCACCAAATGAGGTACTCCCTCTATTTCAAAAAGAATGGTATAGTTTGACTTGACACATAATTTAAGAAAATAAAAAGACTGTTAAGTCCAAAGATAAAATCAGAAAGCTCTTGTGCTAACTGATGTGTGTGTTTAATATGGATTATTTTTTCATATTCGGTTAGCTAGAAAAACAAGTTAATTAAAAATAAGGAAAATGATTTTTCTCGTAAAAAGTAGAAAAAACTAGTCTCATGTGTATTACTCCACATTAATTATGTCCTCCCCATCCTTCGACATAGCTTGTCTTCACCCAACCCCATAGTCCACATCTCACCACCTCACACAGCCCAAATATATATGTCCTTACTTGGCCCTTGGGCTAACTGATAATTGAGAGGCCATTTGGGCTATCCATTTTAACTAGGCCCAAATAGAAATGGCCCACTTCAAAAAGTCTCATATTCACCAAATAGCCACTTTTTCAGTCCCATAATTTAAAAAATAGTAACCGTCCTAGAGTTTTAATTTCTACTAGTGAATTTCAGGATATTGTCAATAATTGTTTTTTAAAGACAAGATCAAAAAATGCATTATTGTGGTATCGTGTTTATTTGAATCTAATATTTTTAATATAAAATATAAATTTAGGTGTAAAATTAACTAAAATTAAATTAAGTAGATCCAAATTATATTTTAAAATTTTAAATTTGTCTCAACTCAATATTCAATACTCCTCAACTCAATTAGAAAACTATTTGTATAAAATATATTTTTTATCGGAGGAATTTATGTCAATTGACATCCCTTGGACAGGAGCGACTGCGCCCCTAAGGGGTGGGTGGGGAGGGAACCCCCACCCTCACCACAACAAACCACACCCAACCTTTTATACACACGTGAAGATTAATAGATAGATTATGTTTCATGATTTATCAAGAACAAATTTAAAATAATCAAGAAAGTATCAAATGGACCTGAGATGGAAACAATTTTCAATAACACACATCAACTCATCTTGGACGGACTAAATGGACTTAAATAAAACGACATAAATCGTCATAATTTTAAATAATCAATCCCAACTTGCTTTGAAATTTAGCATAATCCTACCTTTCTTTCATTTTGGGGAAGGCAAGTGAAAATGGGATCCATGTATGTAATATTTTTATAATGTTCAAGGGATATTATGGGTACAGAAATCATTTTAAAAATGTTAAATACTACATTGGTTTGACTTGTTTGACTAAACTTCTTTTTTTCTTCTACATCAAACCTGCTAAAAAAAGCAGAATGAAAGGAAAATAAATTAATTAGCAATATTAATCCCATGATTCTTACTTGTGTTAAAGCTAAAATTACCATTAAATCAGTGAAACTAAGAATTATTGTTCTTAAACATAGAAAAATAGACACTTTGTTTAGATAATACATTGTTTTAATTTCTTTTTCAAATTTAACTCCGCCTGTATGAGCTTGCTCACATTGTCTGTTTCAATCTCTTATAAAAAAAAGGAGGTTGTGGTAGGCTAGTAGCCAGCGTAAACTTGTCAATTTATGATGAATCCTCATATATAATACAGATATTGATATAAAATTATGAGCATTTAGGAAGAAGTGAGATTCATGTAGCCAATCCCAACTTGTTTAGGTCATAGGCGTAGTTTTTAAATTACAATTTTGATTTTATTTGCATTTTATTCAAGTAAGAACACATATAGAATGCACACCTATGGTCTCTTAAGGTATTTTTGTTGATAAAAGAATAGACATCATGATGAAAAAGAAGATAATCTGCAAAAGAAATTGAGTGCATAAGAAAAGATTGAATCCAGAAAAACTAAAGTATATGTAAACAACAACAATATACTCAGTGTATCCCGAAAGTGGTGTGTACAGAGTCTTACTTCTACTTTATGAAGATAGATAGATAGACTGTTTCTGATAGACGTTCCACATATGTAAAGTATATGTAAAGCATGAACAAAATATGAGCAAAAAAAACTCACCAAAACTGGAATATTATAATTAGGCTGATGGCTGAATGTGTAAGATTTCCTGGTGGTAAATAAAGTCATCAAAATGATAATGTCAAATATTTCCATAAACGAACAACAACAACATACCCAGTGTAATTCCACAAGTGCGGTCTGAGGAGGGTACAAGGAAGCATAACAAACCTTTGATGTAAGGTTCCAGAGTCTCTGCAAGTTTTCAAGATTGCTTCAAGCCTCTTCAAAGTACTCGTTGCATTTGGATCGTCGCAATCAACCTTAAAGAATCGATTGATAAGTTGTTTAATCGAGCACGATGAAATTAAAGAATCAAAATTGGAACATAAAGAAGAATCAACCATAGTACAACTTCAGCTAATATTTGAACATCAAATGAGCTAATTTAGAATTTACAGTGACAACGACAACAACTAGGCCACGGTCTCAAACTATTTGAGGTCGGATATATGAATCTTCATTGCTTTATTTAAGCTCAACACACGAGGAACAACTAGATGAAAAATTCTAACGATGCAGATGTGAACGAAAAAACAGGAAATTGAGCAATTCTAACTTAGCCAATAACCTTTAGAATAAGTTATAAGTCACAACTTCAAACAGTGGTGGAGTCAGAACTTTCACTTAGTGACAGCCATAAATATAAAGAAGTAAAACACACGAGATGTCTCCACTAGTTACTGAAGAGTTAAAAGTTGTTTTGAGAATAGTACATGTTATACCTTTGATTCCATTATACAACAAAAGTCATAAAAAGCTCCGTAGACATCAGCCATCGTCCTCGTCTGATCAATAATCTTAGCACAGAGGCCTAAAAAGAAGAAACCAAAGAACAAGACTTAGCAAGAAATTGTTTTCATCCACAAAATATCATCAAACAGACCTGCATATTGACAAGTCGTGTATCTTTACCTCGTCTCATTTCAACAACGCCTTTGAAAATCTCAACGTTGTTGTAGTACATCGACAAATTCCCCATATTTATGATCTGGTAGTACAAGAAAGTCACAAGGAAATGAATGCTCTTAGTAGAAGTGCAAATTGAGTGATCATGTCACATTAGTTCTCATATAGAGACCAATACGCGGTAGAAAAACAACGTTTTGAACTATTGAAAGGAAATTAGTACCTGTGGAATTGCACAGAACTGAAAGATAGCAGGATCGCGTAAACTAGACATGCTAGTCAGGCAATCTTCTACATATAATAAAGCATTAGTGACCATTTCATTCAGACATTGTACTGCCATGACCGAGTTTTCCTCGTACTTAAAGTCCTGAGGCACATAAAGAAGATGGAAATTACATAACAACGAATCAACGTATGAACTTCAAACAAGAAATAGCAACATGTTATGATGAAAACAAACCTCGAGTTTGTTAACATATTTACTCCAAATTTGACGAGGCCAAAACATACGACATTTAGGTACTTCATTTATGTCCTCTAGATAATCTCTAATGATGCTTATTTTCTGAAATGTATAGACAAATATGCTTGTAATCAGTAGCCAGCATACAGAGCTTTTTTTAAGGCTCCGCGATAAACATGTTAGAGGTCAATACCTGAAGAAATAAACCCATGGAAATCGAGATGGATTCTGGTGCTAAATCTTCTCTTCCAGAAACATAAAAAAACTTTGATAATCCTAATCCACAAAGTCCAGATGCATAGAAACTATAGTCATTATAATCATCGATTGTTTCTACCTGCAATATACCAAATGACATTAAGTGAAATTTACGAGTACTAATTTGCTAGTGAAAGTGAATTCACGATTATTCAGAGTCAGCAAGTTCAGAATGAGTTTGATCTTATTATGCCAAACATTTTATTCATAGTTCAAGAAGATAGCAATGAGTTCAATTGAATTCGTCTATTCTAATAATCATGCAATGAAGTTTAGACATATGGTTTCCACAATGTTGGGTAACGCCAACATCCTGCTTATGGCAAAGCCCACGAGGGTGCTAGGGTGGCCCAAGTCAGAGTCATGATCGAACATAGCGCTTGTTTGGTGGACAAAGTTAAGAAATAAAGTTGTGACTTTATAACCTAGCTATTAGCTTTTGGCATATAATGGTAAGTGTTTGATCCTAACACACAATTTTATCAATATTCCGCGAATTACCTCTTTGCATAGAAATTTCGCCATTCCTTCACCCATCCTCTTTGTTATATCCTTAATCACCTCTTGATAACTGCAAAATACGCTCAATGTTTCGTTTACAAATACTCAAATGTATGAAATTAAGTATCATTCTGTTTTTTGCTATCAATTTTCGATATGCAAACAATATGTTAATACAAAAAAATCATCAATTTTTCTGAGAACTCACTTTGTATCAAGCTCTAGGAAAGCAGTGGAAACATGATGGAATTGGTCCATAAGAACCTTGAATGCCTTTGTACCACCTAATAATTAAAAAAAGGTGAACGATTTTAAGTTATATACATTATCAGATCATTTTTACCTGTTATAAGAATAACAAGTCGATCGCGAAGTGAAGAACAAAACTTACATGAAAAATGCCATTGACAATCATAGAAGTTGCAATAAAAATTTCTCAAAATAGGTACTCTAACCTCAATGGCTAAGCTGGTATCATCCTCTGTTCATAATTAATTAATTAAGTAATTAGAAGGGAAAATCAAAATAATTAGTGAGAAATATTCTAGTAATTAGTGAAATTAAACTTATGGGATTTAATTTGAACATACATACCAACAGTGTCAAGTGCTCTAAGAACCAAATAATAAACACAAACCTGCAGAATTAGAGATGAATTTTAAGGACAAAACGAAGGAAATGAGATTTCTTGCTCTTACAATTTGAATAGAAGAAAATAGTTAGTATTCAGATATCGGTTTCAACAGTATTTTTCTTTCTTAAACTTCATATTCAGTCAAACACAATTACATAAATTGAGATTGAACGTGTTAGCATGCCTTATTTTCTTAAATTACTAAAATAATTTCACTTATCATTTAAGTAACTTGATTATTAATGTTGAAATATAAGATGAATTCTTCATAATATTCACAAGACACACACAAAAAAAATTGAAGAATAAGATAAACATAAACACAATTATAATATTTAATGCTTAGGACTCAATACTACAAAAGAAATTATGTAGTAAATATATTTTACACTATCAGCATATACTTACCACGTTACGAAGGTCACTAGGAAGTTGTTGAATTACAAGAGCAAAGCTACGAGACACCTTTCGGAGAGTAGCGTAGCAGAAGGCCCAGTGTGGCTGCAACAGCCACACTGACGTCTTCTTCTCGACGCGTTTAGCCGTTAACATGAGCTTTACCAATGGGTATAATTCATCTGGATGCATCAAAATCTCCTGCATCAACCTCATTTTTATAAATTTGTTTAATTAAAGAGTGTCGATTTATAATATATGTACACTATAAAGGATGAGAAAAATATAAACTTGATGCGTGGATACATATATTAGAAGAAGTGATTTGACTTAGAAATATTTAATTTTAGTAAAATAATTTATAATTACCTAAATAATTTAGTTGAGTATTTTAGATTACGAATTTTATCTTTTATTACTTAAATTTAGTGTTAAATCAAAATGCATCACACAAAGGGAACCACAGGAAATAATACGAAATTTTGTGGTGTTAGGTTGGGTTGTTTCAACTCATTATTTTCGTGCTTTGGTAGTTGAATTTACATATATATATATATATATATATATATATATATGGTAGATTTTAATATAGAAGTTTTAAGTTTTTAAAAAATAAAAATTTATATATGTGAGAATTAAGTAAAAAATATTATAAATCACAATAATGAATTATTTGAAATATTTAAAAGGCATATAGAGAAATTCCGATAAAAAAATAGCTTGATTGTCTCATGAAATTCCAACTATGGAAAGAATAATATTCTCTTCTTTCTAAACGTACTTGATCTCAAAAATGCAACATTGTAATATTGAGTTGATCTGAATCTAATATTTTAATATAAAATATGTATGTATATATAAAATTAACTAAAAATTATAATACATAATAGGTTTAAACCATACTTTGAAAGATACACTTGCTTTAGTCTCTGTTTGTGGTGGCATATAAGTTTTTTGAGATCACAAATGTGAAAATATAATTTTTTGTTTTGTGAAAAAATTATTTATCTTGAAAGACAAAATAAAAAACCAACACAAAATAGAGGGGAAAATGGAAATAACCCAATCCACCTGTCCGTTCCAATTAAGCTCTTTCGACTTGTCCTGTTTTTGGATTGATTTGTCATTTATAAAACAATTCCATGTTAGTTTTCTTAATAAAACACTCAACATATTAGTAATACATAAAGGGATGTTTGTAATTGGATAAGAATAATAATTTAGGAATGAATCGGTAATCTCAAAATAATTATAGTGAGATTAATAATCTCATATGGCAGGTGAAATATCTAATCTCATGAGATATGTCATCATTGTGTCGAAAATTGTCAAATTACCCTAGACTTGTAAATATTTAGAACACACGAAATATTTGGAACAGTTCGTTTTGGAGTAAAAGCAAAAGAACTTGTTCTCACTTTGGTCAAACAACATCAACATGCCCAGTGAAATTCTACAGTGGAGTCTGAGAAGGATAGAGTATATATACAGACCTTATCGTGAAGATAAGGCTATTTCCGAAAGACCCTCGCACTTTGCCCAAAAAGAACATGTTTTCATTGGGCACTTGGGCTATCCATTTTCACATGGCCCAAGTAGAAAACTGAACAACTACATATCTATGCATAACATTCATTTGGGCCATTGGAGCCCATGAGTCCATTAAAGAGACTACATAAGTGGGCCTCTTTTTCTGGCAAGTGTCTATAAGTGATCTTCAATAGAGAGACAAATCAGATATTTGACGTACAGCAACATCATTGGCTACTTTCTCTGTGTGTACTATTTAAAACTTAGTATTATTAAGAATGGCCCATTGGGCCCATGATCAAGACAGTATGCCTCTTGCTGTTCTAGACATTGACTTGTTGATATTGTCAATTCATAAAATATGTACTTTTTAACCTTTTTGTAAAAAAAAAACTAGTCACTGTCATAGAGTTTTAAATTTCACAGATAAAAAGTTTAGGATATTATTAAGAGTTTTCACATCTTTTGAATATGGACGTTCTTAACTAGTCACCGCTCTGTACTATAGTATGAGGCAAAATATTGATCAATTAAGATGTTCACTTTTAGAAGATGAAGGTTACAGAGATGTGCTTATAAGAATGAAGTTATAAGGGATAAGATGGGAGTGGCTTCCCCGATGAATAAGATGAGGGAAGTGAGATTAAGATAGTTCAGACACGAAGATACGCCAACGTGTATTATTATATGGTGTTGTACATTGCTAGTTTGTCCATTATTTTCTTTCTTACCTTCCTGCGTTGGTTGAACCGAGAGTTAATCAAAAATAGTCTTTTTACCCTGTAAAAATCAAGATAAGATCAACGTATATTGTGCTCTTTTCAAACAACACTTATGAAATTACACTAATATCTTACTGTTTTACCAATTTCAACTCACGTAAATTGTCATTAAGTTTGAAATTTCACAAATGAACTCCAAGCACCGTCATGAAAAAAATCAACGGTAAAATTTCAAACTAATGATTATTTTTCAATTATAAGACTGAAAAGTGACTAGCACGCATTATTACTATGCTCCCTTTTAATGGACCCAATGTACATACTTTTTATTTATTTATTTTCAATCTAGAGTACATAATTCATAATTCATTGTCTCCATTAATTCATTTGGTCCGTGAAGAACAGCTGTATTTGGTTTAGTCATTTTCAAAGCCTGGCCTAAACTGAAGTTTGTTTTCCTGTTTCCTAGGTGGAGCCCAATGGCCCACTTCTAAAAAGTCTGCTCAACTTTCTTCTTCCTAATATTCACAAAATAATCACTTTTCAACTCAATAATTT